>JAGVSL010000149.1:600000-880553 GCA_022494535.1 Himalopsyche phryganea | reverse complement strand
TTATTTTAATGTGTTTCAAAAAACCTCTGCTATTGTCAAGATCATTATTTTGTAAACGTATCTTTTCAATTGAAACATTTTTTTTTGTTTTATATAAATCACAATTCAGATATTGACCAAAAATATAGAAAAATAAACATAAACTACCATTTTCAATGTGAAAAAGTAAAAATAAAAATAAAAGTTATTTTCGATACATTCTATTGAGTTAAGCTATATTAGAACTAGGGCGTCACCGTAAATAATGAAAAAATATTCACATTTCAAATTAATTACTTCTTGATAAAATACAACGTGTACTTCGGTTTGTTCATGTACATATTTGTTTTTATAATTAAAATCCCGGGATCATGAAGAGGGTCCGGTATTGGATACTCTAATTAGAACTAATTATATTTTCAGAGATTAATTTAGATACACAATGCACATTTGTAAGAAGTTTATTATATTAGCAGTTACTATTTTGTATTTACGTGTATATATATATATATATATATATATATATATATAAATGGAAGTATGTTTATCTGTTTGTTTGTCTTCTATACCTGCTTTTAACATTAATCTAATTTCGATTAAACTTTGGGGAGTTATTCTAGGCACACTCGTGAAGGTTTCTAAAAAAATTTTTAATCTAAAATCTAAAACAAAATTTAAAAAAAAGGATCGAATACGTACATATAGCGACATCTCGGAAAATTCTTCTGATTTATTTGTGTACGCACACGGGAAATTATTGTGTATCCCAAATAGAGATCTGCACGGGCCCGGGCTTGGTCCGTGCAGACTTTATACTTTATACTGCAGGCGTTTAATTTTTAGAAAAATATTTCGGACTAGGTTCGGGCCATGAGTTAGCCATAAGGCAATACTATTCATGAATGAAATAATTTATTTCACACGTGTTATGATGTCATATATATATTGTTTGAAAAGTATGAATGAACTTCTATATTGAAAAAATCGTTTTTTTTCGTGCTGAAAATAAATAAATCTGGTTTTCGGGTCGGGTAAAAAGTTTACTGAGGCTTGGGCTCTGGCTGGGCTGGGCCTGAAGATATCAGGCTCAGACGGGGTAATTTTATTAATTTTCGGACCATGCAGACCTCTCATCCAAAGACATTTCCATAAATAGAATTAAAACACAAATACTTTCTTTCTTTCAGAGGCATTGCAACGCATGCAGGGTACTCATTAGTTGTTAATAAAATGCTACATGCTCTATCAAAACCATCAAACAGTCTGAAAAAAGAAAAGAACAACGTAACACTTTAAAACGAAAATATCAAGCAAAATTGTCCCGTTATTTATTCGTATCTTGGTAATTGCTCAAAATTACTCTAAATGTCATTTGCTACGGATGTTATAAATAGATTGGCAGTGCACCTAAAATAGTATCGGAGTAGAACAGACCGTCTATCTCACCCCAGCTGCAGTCAGGCGTTAACATAGGAAATAAGCAATTAATCGAGAAACAGCGGTTCACGCTCGTCTGGTTTCCACCCCTGCTTCCAACCCTCGTCTTTTCGCGTGAACTCTTCATCCGGCTGTATGGTCATCCAATAAAACTATATGTAGTCCCAGCTATTTCAGTGGGACGAGAGGCTTTTAAGCACGTCAAATGAGAGTGGCAGAATCTCGTTTCGAGACACTGGTCAAATGATATATTGTTCCGCTTAAGATCTATTATTTCCGAAACAAAATGTATAGAAACAGTTAAATCTAAAGCTGTAATAATTCTATTGTTCATACTACATTATTGTTGAATTAACGATACCAATAAAACTTATTGTTTCATTGCTTAAACATTTTTAATAATTCAGCCTCTAAAAAGATACTGCTATTATTAGTGTAATTAAAAAATATTGGCTTAGCAAGTAACAGCATTGTTTTTTGTTCTGAGGTACTTCTGACGATGTCGTAAAACTAAAATAGCTATGAACTAACAAATAACATTTTGTATAACATGCCTTAAAATTTTATCCGAGAATTTTTTTTCATTTATGTCCAATCCTTTTTAATTAAAATCTAATATACTTCTTTGCAAGTTTTTGACTCTTATTCCAGCCATTCTGTCACGTGTATTACATAACGTTGTAGAACTTTGTAGTCCTGTGGTAAGAGCTTTTCCCTAGGAATCAAGTGGGTCCTGGTTTAAGTCCCAGCAAGGTCAATATCAAATTTAAATTATTTCATTTAAGACATCGACTGAGGGTTCTTGATGGAATTTCAATATCAAATTTAAATTGTTGAGATTTTGTATATTTCCATGTATTTCGTCACTAACGACCTAGTTTTCGCTTTCAGGCATCTTCAGGCATACAAGCACATGAATGAGCTCAAATTGACTGCCAGTAAAAAGTGTCTAACGTTTATATACAAGATACAAATACGACCAAATATGATAAGTCTACGACCCACACTGATACATGTATGCTTAAAGATACCGAAAAGCGAAACCCTGGTCGTTAGTGACGAAATACATGGAAATGTACAAAATCTCATCAATTCAAATTTAAATTATTATTATTTAAATTTAAATTTGTGATTTTGGACATAAGTGACTTCTAAAAATCGTCATCGAGTTTGTCTCGTATGATTTTCAAAATATTTGGCGCACTGGTTGTCTGCTGTAACGCCAGATGATTTTTATCAAAAATTATGTACAACTTAAATAAAAATAACGTTTGTAATATCTATTTTATTCTCTGGCTCTTCTTTAACAATCTGAACTGTAATTAGACAGAATACACAATAAATATTTTATATCTGGTTAAACATTTAGCATTTACTTTTCGCAACTTATGAAGATAGAACCTTTTAAAAAGTCATATTTTTTCATCATAATAAGAAGAATAACGCTATTTAAATGAATTTAATGGAAAAAACGACGAGTCTGCAAGAGAATAAAATTACATTTATTGATTGAATTGGAATTGGAATTTGCTTGACAAAGTTCGATTATATCGATCAGGGACCCGAACCGGAAAAACTTTTGTTTTTGCCGGTACGAAAACCGAAACCGAACCGATATTTCTTTTGGATTTTTATCGATTTACGAGAAAATGTTTCGCCGATAAAAGCCAGATTTAATCAATAAATTGTATCCAAAAATTTGAATTTAATTGATAAATTGTATTTTTATCAGTTGATAATACTCGCAATGAGCAAAACTGGTCCTTATCATTATTAACATGTTGAAGTAGTACAAACAAATTGTGTTTTATTTTTAAAATATAGTACCTTTCCACCAAGAATTGATAGTTAACACCTTAAAAGAGATTTAAATAAGAGCTAAACCGAAAAGCGGAACTAAGCAGGTATATATATTTTACCGAACCGGAAAGGAAAAAATAACGCATCGGGTCCCTGACAAAATATTAAATTATTTAATTGTACACAATTTTATTAGATATAGCTATTTTGGCTTAACGTCATCGTCAGAACTATCCCCAATATTTTTTTTTAAAGTTGAATACTTTAATATTTTATCTTATTAACAAAATTAGCATTAAAATCATGTCTTTCCTAAATAAATATTTATAATATTGTAAAAGTTGTTAAATGAATTATTTTCTTCTAACGTCTACTTTGATGACAATAGTATATCATTTTAATTATTAATTAAAAAGTGATTATAAATGACTCATTCATTAAAAAATAAATCATTACATAAACATCGTTTGATAAAATAATCTGCATTATTAACTTGTAACCAGGCTTGAGTTTCCTAATCTCTTACCGTTTATTTTTGAACGTGTTTAAAATAATTTATCTCGAGGTAAAAATACGCGCACGGCGATGTTATTTTGTAAATGTGTATTTTGGAAATCACCTTACGGCATTAAATTTTGTCGGTCGTTGCCTTGGAGACGACTTCGGAAAATGAGAGAAAAAGTTTTAACAAGCGAACCGCCACATCACAGAAAGATACTCTTTGATATGGCCATGTTGGGTGACTCACGGTTTGTGAACACATCGCAATTATTTGCTCTTTACGAATATCGCTTCTTACTTTTTTGGATCACATCCATCATTATTTTACCATATACACTTTCTCTTTAACATATTCGACCCTAGCTAATTCACCGCGAGAATACAAATCGTGTTTTTTAACCCTATCAATTTAGGCTTTCTAATTACTTCTTTTGACCTGGGTGATGACATGATTCACCTTCCCGTTAATGCTAAAAAAAATCTCTTCGGATCTCATACAGTCACATTTCGTTACCGTGTAGATTTATGTCATGTAAACGCATTTGTAAAGTGAAATGACAATTTCAAAAAGTGAAATATGGTTTTATGTAGTATTAAGTAATTATTTTACATCATGTTTTGTGTTTACACCCTTAAATACATATCAAATTATGCGAAATTATCGAAAGAACCAAGAATTTAAATTCTTCATGGCAGAACAAGCTCGAGACGTGTCTCAGTGCCGTTTAAAAATAAATGGTTGCATATGGTACGGTCATGTATCTTGGACTGTTACTATACTATACTTAATTCTATACTATAATCTTGATAATTTAAAGGTTTAATCCTTTCATTTAGGCCAAAGTAACCCATTGTTACACCATGAATACGGAAGGGTTAAAATTACATCTTATTTAAAATTAATTATTACTTTTACATACCTATCGAAGAAAAGTTTATCGATTGGAAAAAAAATAATAAGATAAGACAATAATTCTTTCCCATGTGTTTTTTACCAATGCAAATTTAAGACAGTTGATTTTTTAACATTTGCTTAAATTTTTATTTTTAAATATTTGTTTATTCAAATTCGAACTGAGTTCGAGTCCATCCGTGTGCTCGCATGCCTGAAGATGCCGAAAGGCGAAACCCGGGTCGTTAGTGACAAAATACATGGAAGTGTACAAAATCTCAATAATCCAAATTTGGTTAATAATTTATCAAAACAGTCAGTAACTAATTCGAAAAATGGTCAGTTAATAAAGTAAACGGTCAATAATTTATATAAAATGATCATTTATTAAGTTAAAGCGTCAGGTTATTTATATAAATCTACCTAACCTAACCTTAGACAGCCTCATTATAAACTGACTGATTATTTAGCAATTATAAACTGACCATTTATTATTTCTTACTGACCAACAATATGTTTAAGCGTTTAAAGTTGTATTAATTTGACACTACACTTCTCATGACTTCTACTAAGTCTTCAATTCTTCTTTCTTAATATAATTACTTTTTATCTCAACGTTCACATCTTATGATCTTGCTCTAAGTCTGTATGAGGCACCCGTCAAATTATACGGCACAAGTTCTATCTCTCAATAGACCTATATACTGTTTCATATCTGAAGATTTCGATATCTCGCAGCTGCTTGAGTACAGAGTGGCTTTTTATCATAAATATTTATTAAACTCAATTAACTTTTCAAATAGGATTACCTTGAGGGGATATTTAGACAGATTTATCTTCTGAATAGACGGTTTGTTTCATCATGCAATGCGAATTATTAATAATAATAACCAGAGAAGTTCTCCAAAGTAGCAAAGGACCATAACATCGACATAACCAAAGTTTAGTTCAACACATTTTCAATATAAAATTAAAATTCAAAACTTAGTTATCCCACTTGATTTATCACTAGCGTGAAGCTTTTGCCTCTTTAAGAAGCATCTTCAGACTAACCATATCGCAAGGTTATTTATTTCTAAATTAAACAATGATTCTAATTCTTACTTAATCTTAATTAAAATTTATTTCCCTTAGGGTTTTCACCTCCAAACACTAATAATTGATTTGTAAGTAGTAGTGTATTGGCAATTAGTCTATCAGTGTTTATGTCTTACCCCCTCCCCACATCCAGTAGAATTGAATAAAATCCACTCCACCTTTCATTTTTAATGTAAAAATTAGAATCATAGTTTCCTTAAAAATATGGTATAGTCTTGCGATATGGTTAGTCTGAAGATACTTCTTAAAGAGGCGAAACGCGTCAAGTTAGTGATAAACCAAGTAGAATAACTAAGGTATCAATTTTAATTTTATAGGAAACCACAAATTTTCATTTAATCAATATCACAAAAATTTACAAATAATCACTTAAAATCACTAAGTTTGATTGGAAAAATGTAAAAAAATGAAGTTGTAATGATGAAGTCAATTGATTATATAAATCAGGGATCTCCAAATTTTTTAGTCTAAAGGCCACACTGACCCCTTCACTCCAAGGGCCAAGACCTAGTTAGTTCATCATATCAACATACTGCATTTAGTTTTGAATTACGCGCAAGAAAAGGAAACGATTGATTTACAGTTTAGCGATATTTTTGAAGAAAAATGTTTAAAATCATCATTGCTAGAGTCTTACACTCACACAGTTTGATTAGATCCATAAATTTTCTCGTGGCTTTTTTTCCGCTTTCAGTATTTCATGTCTGTGTGAAAAAAACATTCTCTAAAATGAAATATACAAAAAATTGTATATATCCAAATTAACTGATGACCAATTGAAGTTGCTGCTGATAATTTCAACTAGTAAATTTTATCCACAAATGCTAACAATTGTCAGTGGAAAGTTACTGCTACCTAAATCTCAATAATAATAATTATAATTTTAAATTTCGTTATGTGAATTACCTACGTATGTCACTTATTGTAAGTTTTCGTATAAATCTCATATCATTAATTATAGTTAAAATGCTCATTTTCATTATGTTTTTCAGTCATTTTGTCTCTAATTTGGTCAAATTTGGATTATTGAGATTTTGTACACTTCCATGTATTATGGACTCGAACTGACGTCAGTTCGAGTCCATTCGTGTGCTCGAATGCCTGAAGATGCTGAAAGGCGAAACCCGGGTCGTTAGTGATAAAATACATGGAAGTGTACAAAATCTCAATAATCCAAATTTGATATTGAAATTCCATCAAGCACCCTCAGTCGATGTCTTAAATAATATCTAAATTGGTCGTTAAATAAAGACATCTGAGTATTATTTTGTATGATTTACTTACATTGTGAATTTTACAAAATTAACTATGGCAGGCCGGATACAGGGCATGGATTGATAATGCTCGTGGGCCGTAGTTTGGAGACCCCTGATATAATTCATGATGTATCTTGTAGTAAACATATGTAATAAGGTCTTTGACTTTTTATAAGCAAGTAAAAAAACTGCACGAGTCTCTCTTTAAACGTTTTGTATCTGTGCAGACTTAAAAAAATATTTTGAAGAAAATTTAAATTGTTGAGACTTTGTACACTTCCATGTATTTTTTCACTAACCACTCGGGTTTCGCCATTCGGCATCTTCAAACATTCAGCACATGAATGAACTCGAACTGATAGTAAATAGAAACCCGAGTCGTTAGTGACGAAATACATGGAAATGTACAAAATAACAACGATTCATATTTGATGTTGAAATTTCACCAAGCGCCCTCAGTCGATATCTTAAAATATTTTGAATGATTTAAAAACCGTGAAAAAATATTTGTTTTATAATAAAATGGTCCATAAATAGTGTCATTTAAATAAATAAAAAATGTGATATCTGAGAAGTTTTTTAAAATGATTTTTTACGAATACGATGTAAAAGGTAGGGAAATCTCTAAATCAAATACCGAATGTTGAAAAATATTTCCAAGAAATTTCGTTTGGACTTCAAATAAAAAAGTGGAACAAGTGTCATACTTACATCGTTTGCAAATAAATAAAAATATGAATACACTTTTTCTACTCAAATATGTTGTAGTAAAGATTTGTGAAACTCCAACATTTGTTTACAATTATAGAAAATCAGAAAATTTTTACAAATACGTCTTTTTAAAATCTTCACAAATGAGTCTAGTTGATAGATCAGAAAACGTAATCACAATAATTCTCATAAGGTGTAGCTGATAATTAATTGTATTGCCGACACTAAAAATGACAGTTCTAATTTCAATACGTACATTTAATATTTTCGATGGTATTATAATTTTTTGTTATTACCCTTATTGTGTTCCTAGGTATTAACCGACTCTATCGTAAGAACTTTATTTATAACGTTGGAATTGATCGCACCCATGCGAGAGAAATTAGAGCGGGATTTTCTTCTATTACTGGACGCGGCGAGTAAAAACAATAACATTACTGATTAAAACTTTATCACTTTTATTCAAATACAACATCGATAAATTAGATAAATTAGGGATCAATAAAGACTGATATTACCGTATTGGCCCGAATATAGGACGAACCCTATTTTTTTAATTCGCCAATTTACAATTTTGACAATAACATTAATTAATTTTGATATTTGTACTCAAAATACTTGGGTAATTTTTTTATAAGAAAGAAATAAAGGTTAAACAACTGTCAGAAACTGCAATGCCCTGGTAATTTGTGAACAATGTCATCTGTTGAACACAATCATTTAAATATATTGTGATGGAACTAATATAGTCATCTCGCTCATCGCGAGGCAGTGAATTTATTGTTCTTTTGTTTGAGAATATAAGGCGACTCACCTATTTTCATATTACTTTTTTCGATAAAAACCTCGCCTTATAGTCAGGCCTTATAATACGGTAAGTTCTGTAAATTAATAAACATGTATATTTTATTTTAAAAAATAAAACACAATTTGTTTGTACTACTTCCACATATTTATAATGATCAGGACCGGTTTCGCTCATCACGAGCATTATCAACTCGTGATGAGCGAAACCGGTCCTGATCATTATAAATATGTGGAAGTAGTACAAACAAATTGTGTTTTATTTTTTAAAATATAATGTCTTTCCACCAAGAATTGACAGTTAACACCTTAAAAGTAATGTATATTTTAAATTAAACTTAATGACATGAACATTTTATCAAGTTGATAAATAGTTTATCTCTTCAGTTATTATAAACTCTTTCTTCTCTCTTCTTCTTTGACTATATTCGCTCCCTATGTGGATTCTATGGCAACCACGCGGCGCCTCCATGATTCCGTTTCAAAGCCAACCGTTTTCCTTCCTCCCATGACATGCCAAAGTTTCTCAGCAGCACCGAGTACATTCTGTGCATAGTATCCGATGATCGTCCAGACGCCAAAATCCCGCCGGTTGGAAGAAGAGACAAGCAGATTGAGACCCAGCCCGTGACCCAGCTAGCTCGGATGTCTCTCCATGACTATTGATGTAACGGGGCGCTGCCTGGTAGGTTCCCTAATCTCCGCGAATGTTCTATTATAAATAAGCGAACAAAAATCCGCTCTGGCAATCGCGTGACGCCAAAATGTGGATAACGTTTTCCCAATATTTATTATGGCCAGTATACACGAGGTGAGTCAATAAAATAAGCCGTCAGTAATTTATAATAAATGGTCAGTTATTAAATTAAACTGTCAGATATTAGTATAAAACGGTCAGTTTTTTTAATAAAACCTAAACTAATGTAACTTTTATTTATTTGGCACTTATTTACTGACCAAACACCCTTATTAATTGACCATTTATCGAATTAGTCTAAGACCAAATAATTAGTTTCCTATTTTTTTCTATAGCTTAATGAGCCAACGTCTCTTTGTATTTTAACAGATGATATTACTTGACACTCATTCCATGGAAAATATGGATTTATTTATTTTTGTTACATAGCACCTTTCCACTCAATCGTATTCAATGTTAGAGTAAATTATAGCTGCTCCGCTTGAAAAATTAATGAAGGAATGTTGTGTTGTAGGCACTTTGGCATTGTAGGAAAGAGAACTTTCCATACATAATAAACAACATCATAGAAGATATTTTCAAAGAGAGAGCAACTTCTATTAGCTATAAAAGGTTTCTATAAATAAACATCGTTACATAGGCGTAAATTGTTAATGTAGATACATGCAAATTGAGTTTAAATTATTTCAGATGTGCACACACGTGCCTCATTTTGAACGTGCTCTATTGGATTAGCTAACCGAAAGAGGTCTTAACGAAAACAAAACTATCTTCATTCATTTACATCTAGATTGGAGTATACATATTTTAAATTTTCATTCCGGGTCTACGCACTTTCCACATCCGTTCTCTTCTTTTGTTTCGTTTCAAATATTCCGTGATTCGTAACTCGGCCATTATTTTTATAATTGAATTGAATTGTTCTTTTGTTTCTTTTGCTTTTTATTAATAAATCTTTTGATGTTTTTTCGACAAGACTGTTTCAAATTTGAATGTATTTCGGCGAGAATTTTAATTAAATAAAAATATGAAGAAATAAATCCATACTTAATGAAAATATTATATATTTAAAAGTAATTCTTGGAAGGAACAACATAATAAAATAAAAACGTATTAATTGAACATAAATACTCGAAGAGATTTTTTCAACATACATTTAAAATGCCTATTAAATGAAACCCTTTACTTTATTTCAACCTTTACTAACGCAATTAACATTTATATCAAAAATATTTTTTGAATAATAATTTTTATACCAATGTGAAATAAGGTCTCAAAATTTTATCTGAAATATAATATATTATAAAATGTTATACAACAGAAAAAAATAAATATCCTTTTTCCTTTGATAATATATTGTATTTATTTTAAATGTGTATTTTTTCATAAAAATTCAGTACCTACATAATCGTATGTATTTAAATTTCCTAAAAGGTTCTCAATTTTTTATTTATCAAATTGGTCCAGTTTTAAATAATTATTTTGTAGGAATTCGCTGGACCGCAGAATCTTTGAATTAACAGGTTACTGGCCGCAGACTCGTATTTGAATCCTTGAAGAACTTTGGTTGCTGTCCGCGGACTCGTATATGCGTCCTACGTCATACATTCCATTATATTGAAAAAATACTGGGTTATAATCGAGTTTGATTTCCAATGTCAACAAGAGATGGTGGTATACACATCCACGCATTATTTAACAACACATAAACAATATTTTTACCACACAGTTTTGTAAAACTACCCCAAGATGCTACACGTTTACTTTTGCTCTCTCGTAGTATTGGTTATTATCATTTACACATTGCGTAGTGATTTATTGAATGGGCCATATGGCAGTTTTTATGGTGCTTGAGTCATTATGATAACCGTGTCCTGTCCCGAGGTGACTTGTAACGTCTGCAACAGCGATAATATGAGAAGCAGGGATTTTTTAGTAGATTTAAGTTTTTTTCACTACACCACATAAGTATGCAATCCACAAATATAGAACCACTGCTCAAACGGCATTGATTTATGCGACAAGTATCTGGAAGCCATCAAATTAAATTTGGTTAAGATATCTCAATTGGTTTACAAATTATAGTGAATTTAGTGAAATGGAGTTTTTTTGCGAAAACGCGAAAAATCATGCGGTCGTTAGGCTGAACCACATAAAAACAATTAATATTTTATATTAAAGAACAGAGATGCACAAACCGTGGCCCGTGAGCTGCGTGCGGCCCAAAAGAGTAATAACTAAATAAACAACTAATAAGTAGTAAAATTGTATAAATTTTAAATTAAATACAATAAAATGCATATCTCATGTACTATAATTTATCATTATTTTTACCCTTTTACCCTACACGGCCCGTGAAAAATTAGAAAATGGATAATCTGGCCCTTCTTTCAAATAAGTTGTGTACTACTGTTATAGAACAATACAATTTTGAAAATATTTTATACAAATTATTAATTAAAATCCTCAACATTCATTTAAAACTTGAGGTTGAGCGATTAGTTCTCTTCATCTTATCTTAAGATACTACATAAGGAATCTATATGCTCCACCTTGCGATTCGACGTATTTCAAAAAATACGTAAACATAAAAAAAGCTTCGCTCTTCCTTTTTCGCATGCATGTAAGTATATAACATCAGTTTGATAATGCGAAATTGAACGCTATTCATAAAATAGTCCGGAAAAATACATAACACGTGAACGAAAATTGGAGATGAAAATGTATAAATATACGTTCGATCCTATAACGCCATTTCAATCATAAATAAGGTACTACCTAATTTTCGCGCAGGCATTATTGACTAGAGGCATGATCCCTCGTCCTCCATTTGCTGGTAAACGAGGAAATTTGAGATGTATTTATGAAAGATGAACTATTGGCCAGTAAATTAAATCAGTTATCATAAATGTATATAAAAATGGTCAGTGAGTATTACATGTATTATACTACTTACAATGATTCATCTGTCTGTCTATCTATCAGTTACTCATTTATATGTTTAGTATAAAACCGTGAAACATGAAAGTCATTTACATTGAAATATTGCAATATTTTTTAGTTATAATATTTAATTTGTTTTGTACTACTTCCACATTTGTATAATGTTCAGGACTGGCTTCGCTCATTGCAAGCATTCGAGAAGACCCGAATCGAAGAGAGGCGAATGGCTGGTTATCAATGTCCTGGAAGGGCTGGGATCTCAAACAAACACTATTTCAAATCCGCTTCAACACTTATTTATTTTTAATCAAAGATGCAGTGGTTTAAAATACACAAAAATATTCTCAACACATAAAATTGAATCTACATTTATATTTACTTAACAACTGAATTTACGTTAAGTTATAATGCAAGTGTCACGACAAACGATTTTACATTAAGTCAAATTTCAAAACAAACACAAACAATCCACAACGTCAACGGTGCCGGCCACGCTGGCCGGCAGTTCCCCTCCACTCGAAGGATAGTAATCGGCTCCTAACACATAAAATCAAAAGGACTCACGTACCGTCGGAGCCACCCCTTTCCGTCAAAAATGGACTTGTCCAGCGAACGTGCCCGCCGGCTATTGACCGAGCGCCTTTTGCGACAAGAGTCGGCCGATTTCTAGGAATCATTGTCATTAACGCTGCGTTTTCAGTTATGGACCCTAATAAAACTTAAACTTAACAAAAAAAACCAGGGTGTGTCACATTATCAACTGATGATAATCCATGCTGATGATTATCATTTGATAATGCAAGCGATGGGTGAAACCAGTCCTGATCATTATAAAAATGTTGAAGTAGTACAATACAAAATGCGTTCTATTTTCAAAATATAAATCCTTTCCGCCAAGAATTGACAGTTTTACCGCCTTAAAAGTATTTTTAGTTAGTTTAAAAATATGCTTAATTTCTTTAAACTGCTTCAAACTGTCAATTTTTGGTGGGAAGGCATTACATTTAAAACAAAATCAGTTGATAATGATCAGGATGAGCGAAACCGGTTCTGATCATTATAAACATCTGGAAATAGTATAAAAAAATTGTGTTTTATTTTCAAAATGTATACTTAATTAATTTCTTTATGATATTCCTTTATCTTCAGCATTTACTAACTCTATGGGGTGATTGATCCACAGTGTTGGCTTCAGGAGTGATAAGCTAACCGCAAAGCTTGTTATTACATTCTTACTCGATATTTTACTTCTGCCTCGTTAAAAAAAGAGAAATTGAGTAACTCATTAACAAGGAGTTCCAGTAGAAAAACTTTTGTTGAGATCATTTCCATCAGCAGTCCATATGTTTAGATAAGGAGTACACATTGTTTGAATAAATATATCCAGAGTAGGAAAAGACTAGCAAATGGAGTACTAGTAGACTAAACGCACTCTCAACGTTCCCGTTTTCGTGCTAAAAAAAATTGCTTTGGATGTCATGCTTTTCAATCTAAAATGAAAAAGTTTTATAACATTATATTTCATATTTCAATTATAATAAACTAACACACCCTGGTTTTTGCTAAGTATATGTTTCATTAGTGTCCAGAACTGAAATCACCCAACGGCAACAGCAATAATTCGCAGAATCGGCCCAAACTTGTTACCAAGCCATTCAATAGCCGCTGGGTACGCCCGCTGGACGAGTCCATTTTTGACGGAAAGGGGTAGCTCTGACGATTCAGGCAGTTTTTTTAATGATATGTGTGCACAGTCGATTACGATATATCGAGCCAGGCGAGCTGCGGCATCGTTGCGGCGGAGGTGAAGATGTGAATTGTTTGTTTTGATTTGCATTGGACTTACTTTAAAATCGTTTGTCGTGTCATTTGTATTATAACTTAAAGTAAATTCAGTTGCTAAGTAAATTTAAATGTTGAATCAATTTTATGTGTTAGGAATTATATACTTGTGTAATGTAAGCCACTGCATCGTTGATGGAAAATAAATAAGTTTTGAACCGGATTCGAAATGGTGTTTGTCTGAGATCACAGCCGTTTCAAGACTTTGGATAACCAGCCGTTCGCCTCTCTTTGATCCGGGTCTTCTCAAAACACAATACTTGTCTAGCGCAAACATCGCGTTGCACTGAACAATAAATTAAATAATATTTACGATTACAATTAGAGTTTCGATTGTAATATATTTAAATTCATCAATGATACGGCAACATTCGTAAAGCTAGTTATGTAACACACAGGTGGCATTATTCGAAAAAGGTAATACCAAATAGATTGAAGGACATTTGTTTTAGCGATGGTTATTAAAACTAGACGGGATATTTATTTTACATAAAGTGGTAATTGGATAAATTTATTCTAGACAACAATTCTAGTTCCAAATTCGGTGGTGGCCAGGAAATGTTGGTAATACCATAGGATAAAGCAATGTGATTTGTCCAGAGTTTAAAATTATTATTAACTGGAGATGATTTGAGAATAAATAAATTCATCACTTTTTAACAAGTAAATAATATATGAGTTATTATTGGTTCAAAAATGATTTATTATTTACTTTTAAACAGTGTATATGGAGACTATCTATGTACGAGTGAGCATGATCCACTGACCGACCGTCTTGTGGTTCTTGAAATTCATGCGCCGCAAAGGGAATTGTACCCACTGTACACAAGCTGCTAGTGTTTGAAGTAAATATTGTTCAAAGCTTAAACAGTCACAGATCACACAGTGAAAACGGAACTCTCGCATACAAGACATCCCTTTATCCCGTAAAGGTTGGTAATTATAACATACTTGTCAAATCAGTGTGAAGTAAAACCACGGTTAATTAATTGATTACATACTTTAACTTAATTAAATCTTGATGAAATAGTTTATTTTTAGTGCACTCTGTATCGTTGCTAAATCAAGAGTCAATTATTTAACTGAAATAAGGATCAGTATATTTTGTTTACTTTTAAAAAAAACACCTCAACATCTAAAGCTGTCATTCAAACTATGAAATGTAATCCAGATCTGGGAAAACTTCTGCCCGAATAGTACTTCTGTGGGGCTCATTTGTCAAGTTAGTTTTATTTTAACAATGTCTTCTAACAGTGTAGAGCATATGAACTTCTAATGGAGGTATCACGACAGAAGCTTTTCACAAGAACTCCTTGTTACTCAGTTGATTAACTTCTCTTTTTTGAAGAAAGTAGGGGTAAAAGGATAATGCTAGTATAGAAATAATGGCTAGCTAATCGCTATCGCTACGTCCGTTTTTTAGGTTGCGAGGAAATTTTAGACATCACAAATATACATACCTTCGGGCGGAAGTTCATAAATAGATTAAAAAATCAATTTACGAAATTGCCCGTAACGGAGTTGAACCTGTGATATCCGTAACCGAAGTCAACGACGTTGAAAATCGCACCACGGACCCGTCTTATTTAAGCGTTCACTATCAGAGAATAGCTTGTTTTTTTAGTTGAAATTCCTTTTTCGTGATTTCGTGCAAAAAGTATGTTTATAAAAATATTATCGGTTTTCCGTCTATTTTGAACTCTTAATTATACCCTTCAACCAAAAAGTTTGACTAGGCTAGATGTAATCAAACCACGGCCGCATCTAGCCCGTAGCATGTGGATATTGTGGACTCATCACTATTTCTAGGTCTTGATGAGTTTTTCAATTACCTTATAATAATAATTAATTCTTATGACCACCTGTAATAAAAAAAAACGTGTTGTATGTTTTATTTTAAAAATATAATACATTTCCACTGAGAATTGACTGCTAACACCTTAAAAGTGATTTTAGCATTGTGGAGCATATGGCTTACTCATGGAGATATCTCAAAAGAGGTTTTCTACCATAACTGCTTGTTACTCAGTTGCTCAACTTTTGTTTTTAGAAGAGAGTAGGAAGTAGGGATAGAAGGGTAGGGCTAGAACAGTGATTAGCTAATCGCTCTGGCTATGCCCCGATTTTTAGGAACGGATGGCTGGGAGGGAATTTCAAGCATCACTAACATCATCATGACTACCAACAGAGATACGTAAATCGATTAAAAAATCAATTTATGAAACTGTCCGCACCGGAACGTGAACCCGAGACATCCTTAATCACAGCCAACGACGTTTATCTCTGCACCACGGAGCCGACAAACTAGATTAGTCGTCATTAACATCAAAATAATTCAGATCAACAATATATTTTCTAATCTTAGTGGTAAAAGAAGTATTAGCTATTTTTCTTAGTTATTTCAGCTCGAACTGACAGTTAGCATAAACGATACTAACTGTCAGTTCGAGCTTCGAGCTCAACCGTGCACTTGAATGCCTTAATATGCCAAAAGACGAAACTGGTCTTGGCAAAACTTGTGGAAATATACAAAATTTGAACGATTCAATTGAATATCTTATTTTTATTTATTTTTTAGAATGGCTTATTAATTTTTTCAATACTATTAATAAAATAATCTATTTTTAGTACTCAAAACTAACTGTCAGTTGTATGCATCTCAAAATTTTGCAAATCACAACATATAAATACAATAGGATTGAATTGTATTAATGAATATTCTGTTTCCTAACGTATATGTTTTATTAGTTTGCATTTTTTATTACACGGATACGCTTTGTATAGGTATAACACACAGACCGTGTCAGTGCATTCATATGTATTGATCTCGTGGTCCTAGATCCTATAACTGGAGTGCAAAGCTATAAAGTGGCAACTCTACTACTCGTATTGTAAATCATAACGTTTAATTTCTTTTGAAGCACCATGTATGCACTTTGAATTTGCGACGCTGTCATGAAAGTCAAGTTGTATCTAAAGAAAGATAAAAGTTTAATATTCTTGTTTCACAGACTTGGAGTTAAAATTGAGACGGTAAATACGCGTATAAAAGATCTGATAAGGTTATAGTACACTTACCTTCCAGGAATAGCATCATGCTACTGAATGTTATCGTTAAACATTCATTGGAAACCATAAAATTGAAACTTCGGTTCAGTATTTAACTGTAATACATTGTAATAAGCTGTCAACTTACTTAGACATTTAAGAAATAAGAAATTTAGTACAGTAATTTATGTCACAAGGATGTATTTAATAGTAAAAACAAGATTAAGGCATTTTATATTTAATCGTTCATTTTACTTAAATTTACTTTTTTACTGATGAAATTATTGAGTTTACCGTATTTCCTCAATAATAAGACGTATGTTTTTCAATAAGAAGGTTATCTTATGAAGAATGGTGTCTATCGTAGGACATGCTATTTTATGATAAAACGAACATTACAACGATTCACAATCAAAATATTCGATAAAAATTCTGTTCTACAAAAAATTGTACATTTAATATACGTACCCACTCTAAATACTCTTAATTTTCATTATACAATATGACCAAATTTGTTTAATTAAGTTTTTTTATTGGTATTTAAAAATAAGGGTGTGATAAATTAAAAGTCAATGGCGTTATGTCATACAATATAATGGGTTATGTTATGCTATTCGCATTGTGTGTGGAAAACATATAATAAGAAATCCGTACAAATACCACAAAGTTGACTTAAATTGCATCACATTCAGGCTAAATTTTAGAAAAACGAGTATAACTTTTCGAAATAGGGTTATAATTTTTCTACCCTTACAAAATGTACATTATGCCATTCCTCTCACAGTATTTTTTACATCTCTTATTATTTTGCGTATACGTTTTTTTTTTTGAAAAATGATGCAAAGCAGTTCTTTGAAAAGGTCAACATTGCATTACATTTTTCAATTATATATTTTATATAATTATAAAATATAAAACGATGCAAAGTAAGCATACAGAAATATCCCTTCCTAGGTATACACTATACAAGCATCAGTTATTGTTCGTATTTCAAGGTGGTGGAAAAAACGGTCCAGTTGTAATTTCAGTCCAAATACTGAACAGATTTATTTTTGTCATATTTTCCAATGAATTCGATGTGTTAGTGAAAACTTCAGCAAATCGATAATGAAGTGACTATCATGAAAATGTTGTATGTTGTCTAACCATAGATCAGGGTAGTTGTTTAGTTTTTGTAACGCTAATTAAAATAATTACGCACATTCTTTCACAGAAGGTGTAGAATCTTTTTCTTATATTGATGCAAAGATGCAATGTAAGCAAGCCACTTTTACAGTACTAAAAAAATCATTTAAACTCACCAGGATAAATTTGACGAGCTTGCCTTGACTTCCCAGCCCTTGTTGAATTTTGAGAGTAATTCGAAAGCGTTCGCTAATGTATTATTCCATGAAATTACGCACACAATTTCTAATTGGCTTTTCGATTTCATTAAACGTTTTTAATTTCCATATAGCCATAAAGGGTAAATCAACTAATCTACTTACATCACTCGTTGACATGTTATGTATTCTGAAATACTTTGAGATACTACATCGTTTATTAAAATAATACTAATTGTATATTTAAACAAATAATTACTAACTTGTAACGACAAAAAACATCCAATATGATAATTTACTTTCTGTACAGTTCGTTGCAACAATTCGCGTCAATTTATTTCGCAACTCAATTTTGTGGAAATGTTTCAAACGAAATGTGAATCAACATGTCCAAACAATTTTAATACAGTTATGTCAAACGAAATTATTAAGCCATCAACAGAATTTTCATTTGCTTCTGTGATACAATAAAAAAACCGTTTATTATTTAACTTTTTTTCAGGTTTTATTACAAAATTGTATGAGACTTTCATGACGTTATTTAAATATTAAATGTGTCAAAATAATAATTTATTAATTTCATTGTATATGTCATTGTATATCTTCTGATTACAAAAAAAAAACTACGTATAAACAAAATCATTTATGTAAATAATAATTTATATAATTAAACATATTCTTGAAAGAATCATAAGGAAGTGATATATATCCTGGTATACTGATCTATACTGTCAATAATTAAACAAAAATAACCGCCGAATCCATCACAAACACTTTCTTTTTTTAACTGATTGTAATAACTGTTAATACATTCTTATTGTTAAAATTTGTGAAAAATAATTGATTCGCTATTCAAAATTTGACTTGGGCGTAAGCTGTTGACTAAGATTTTAAATTGTGTCAAAGTCAAAATAGTATTTGAATCGTTCAAATTTTGTACATTTCCATACGTTTTGTCAGTAGCAATCCGGGTTTAATCTTTCGGCATCCACAGGTTATTGAGTACACGGATTATCTCAAACTGACAGTTACTAAATAATATAAGACAAATTATGGAAAAATATTACCACTACACTTAAGATAATAATAACTTTCAACCTTCATTGGGAAAATAATTGCATGAACAATTACAAACTCATAGAATTACAATTGCAGGTGGTAATAAGAACCAATTATCATCAAAATTATATTGAATTGTCAATATCAAATGACGTATTATTGTAAGAATTAGAGTATTTTAAGACTATTTTACGAACTCTTCTCGCGTTAACGATAAAATAAAGAGTAGTTAGGGAGATTAAGTTCTTCGTTTAAAATTTGTAAACTATTTAGGTAGTGATTCCCAATTTGTTTTCTAAAAAAATAATGTATGATATTTTCAATTAGTAATTTGTTTTATGCGTTTATTTAAATTGATAAAACATAGAAAGGATAGTCGTATAGTTAGCATACTGTAGAAATAACGATTGAATAAGTTAAATGTTATGGAAAATAGATTATAATACAACTGCAGGCTATGAACATTGTTTTCTTACGTATTAATTTTTTCTATCACGTCGTTAAATTCATTTACAATTTTTTCTAGATTATGCCCTTTGGTGGTGTGATATTACTATAAAAAATATCATTTACATAATACGCTAGTGTAACGTGGAACTTTTCAAAAGTTTTTCATATTTTTATCGAGAAAATTCAAAGGATTAAGGTTCAAGTTTTTACATTAACAAGAAAGAAAAAGGTGAACCATTTTTGTCGACGAATAAATAAATGCGAAGGTTTTATTGGTATGCAACAGGTAGAGTAAAGGAGACTACGTAAGTTCTGTAGAAGTATAGATACGATTTAGCTGTAGGGAGAAAATCCTTTGGGCAAAGCTGGATTAGCTGACGCGCAGAAAGGGAAGGCGATTTTATGCCAGCGATATAGGGAAGCATCTTTAGATACCAATACATTGATTCACAAGTATAGCTCTCATAAATATAGAATTAGAAAATCAGGAAATTGAAATACAATAAATATGTATTTAGATATAGATTTTATTATTTAAAATAATTATATTAGAAAAAATAATTATAAAAATTAAATATATATTTTGGTCATTTTTGTCTATCTTTAACTGCCGACGACTCATGGTGCGCGAAACCAGTCCTGACCATAAAATATTTTTCTCTGGAAATGGTTAGATAAAAATTAAATCAATCGGCGTATTTTATTATCGCAACATTTTAAAAAAATACATATTTATTTAAAACTAGTGAGTACCCGGCATGCGTTGAAATGCCACTCAAAGAAAGAAAGGGTTTTTTTGTTTAACTTCTGTTTATTGAAGTGCTTTTGGATTAGAGGTCTTCACGGGCCGAAATTCCGAACCCGACCCGAAGCCCAGATTTATTTATCTCACCCGAGCCCAGGTCCATGCAGACCTTTATTATGTATATGCAATATTTTTTTGTTTTTCCGTCTGGTTCAGAGATGCCGCTAGTTGTACGTATTTGGTTCCTTTTTTTATATTTCAGATTTTATTTTTTTTTTCTTCAGAAACCTTCACAACAACTCACCGAAGTTTGAACGAAATCAGATGAATAGTAAAGGAATTCATAAAAGACAAACAAACAAACAAATCTTCAGTTGTATATGCATAGATTGTGTTGTATATGTATCTAATTCATAAATAGATACTACAAAAATATTATGTGTTTTATTTTTCGCCTGAGTTGATTTGTCACTATGTTGTTTTATCACTGTTCTGTTTTGTCACTGTTCTGATTTGTCACCAAACCGCTCATTCAAACGCTTGACCGCGCAATCGGGTAAGACAATCACCCACAAATTGTAATGTTCAGTACCATTATTTTTATATTTAGTAAAATCTATTTCGAACCTTGCTTGTTTATTTTCGACCCATCTCCTTTGCAGCCCTTCGCATTATTATTTCTGCCATCATTATAAATATTTTATTGCAATGTTTATTCCAAATTTTTCTTGCGAATAAATGAATCGTAAAAAAGATTTAGGCTCTCAAATACGTTTTCTTTTGAGTGTCCACCCCTTATATACTTGACGGCGGAAAGAAGGCAATAGCCGAGCCAAAAATACGAGCGGGCGTCAAATGAAAGCTGCCTCCGAATGGATCCGAGTGGTATCCGGGTATCAGAAGAATGGCGGGAATCCGCCCGTCGAATTTTTATCCCCGTCTATAGTTTCGGCGCGAATTATTACCGACGCTCGGAATTCGACGTCGGTATAATTTTGCGCGCGTGATCGAATTCGCAGCGACGATTTTGCCGCTGTAAATGCTCGAATCGCTTATTTATTTCAATTTCGCATTCTAAGGGGATGCTAAATAGGAATCTCTTTTTCGGCGTGACTTGTTTAAGTAAAGTTTGAAAACATTCGTATATTTTTTATTCGTATTTGACGGCATTTCATTAATTTTAACCCTTCAATATTAAATGAGTCTATGAGTCGTTAAACACGCCTTTGGCTATTTTTCGATAAGATTAGTTTTTAATCTATCAATTTTTCTAGGTGAAAGTTTATTTTTTTTCCTCTTTTGTCCGCCGTTCGAAATTCAAAAATTTTTTTTTACACGATCTTGATCCTCGTATTACACGGTCGACGCGCTCCAAAAATACGACAGTGTAAAAGAATATTTTACTTTTCCTTACACACTGGAAGACACAAAATAATTTAAATTATACTTATAACCATAACCTTCGGAATCGTGTTTAGCGACTCATATTATAAACATGTATACTGTCCTTGCAAATTTTACTTTTACTGCGTCAATTCGTTTTTCATGTTACCAAAGTTAACATCGTCGAAATGTTGAAATAAGTATTACTTTATCTTTCCCACTGTATTTTAAAAATCTAGTTTGACCTAACTGAATTTTAAAACATGAATAAGTCAAACTTATGGCCATAAAATAGTTTTTATTTAATATAGACGCAAACTTTAAAATACCATGTCTTTGTTTTGACATGATTAATGATTAAAAGCATTTATTTTTTATTTTACCATAGATTTTAAAAAAAACTATGCACCTACAAAATTATAAGCTCGGTTCCCATATTGTTATGGAAAACTTAGAGTTTAACCAAGAAAACAGGAATGTGATCTAAATATTCAAAGCTCCAACGAATACTTGCTCGATAAAAGTAAGCCCAAGTAAGTGTATCTGTACATATGTAGAACTCTTTGCATTCTATAATCTCCACATTAACAGTAAAATAGAGACGTGAAAACTCAAAATGGTTTGTGATGTTGTCAGATGGCCGTAAAGTCGCCTTCGCGAGTGATAAGTGATCTGCGGTCGAAACAATTCAACCAAAACGCTTGGTTATATCAAGAACATCATGTAAGTTTTTCCCACTATTTCTTGTCCACAACACTATCGACAGAAAAAGTGAATCTACCGCTCACATTCATGGCCCGAGCAGAGCTGCATGGGACTGATTTTGTACCATGCACTAGTGTGCTTGAGAGAGTAGACAAAAAACAATTTTAAAAAGGTGTGATTAGCTCAATGAAGCTGATATTAAATATCCTGCGTTTAATCCGTATACTGCGAGGCCGTCGTTTTGGACGAGTTTATTGACTCTAGTAATGAATAAAGATTAAACAAATAAGCAAATTTTTAAAATGCCGTGAAGATAGCCTTGGTTGTAATCAAGTCGGCGTAGTCTATTGGACCAATGTGAGGACGGATTGCAGCAATTAGTATGTTCTTTTGAATCACAGAGCAATCCCACAAAACGTGATTAACGTCCTGTTTGGCCGACCAAAAGTACAATCCAGTCTTAATCAACTTGCTTGACGTAAAGTGTTTTGCATCGAGCTTGCCATGACGGGTTTGAAACAAACAAATCGAATGGGATGGTTTTAGCGATTTTAATGCCAGCCTCCAGAACACATCTAGCATAAACTTATTCCTTTATCACTCCCTTGGAAGAGCAGATCAGCTGTTGTACATATGGCTATAAAATTGAATGATCCACAATTCCAACTTCATATTTTTATTTATTTCAGATAAAATTACCAATCGCTGATGAAAAAAAATATAATTCGATCCAAAAACAATTTTTCTGGAGTAAATTATATATTGTGTGAAGTTTGTTTAAAATTACTCAATATTAACTTCGAGTCGAGAAACTACTTTGGGTTTCTTCACGCATGAAAAGATGTCTCTCATATATGATTTAGCGTGAGAAATTTAAGATTATTTGTCTGAAGTTAAATATAATTTGAAAGTTATAAGTGAGTCAACAAAAACTTCTTTTAACATTATGCGAGTTTCCTCCGTATTTTGCCGGAAATAATTTCGCTCATCGTTTCCAATGTTGTAGGGGTTTAATTACATAAGCCGACGCATTTTCAGTGACATACCAGTGGCATATCAAATAATGCCTGATTAAATTTGAATCGTTCAAATTCCGACATTTTCATGTATTTCGTCTCTAACGGACAGGGTTTCGTATTTCGGCATCTTTACACATTTGAGCATACGAATGAACTCCAACTGACAGTCAGTAAATAGTTTATATTGTTTTATATAGGACAAATTCAGAATAAACATAATCACTAAGTCATTGACATTGATATTTGATTTAATTTTAATACTGATTTGATAAGATGACTTTTAACCTTAATTGGGAAAACAACAACATAAACAATTACAAACTCATAAGATTTAGAAATTTCAGCCAACCAAGAAGTAATTAACAATAAATTAAAATGAAATTTGAAAAAATATAGCAGGGAGATACCTACTTATTTTAAATTGCTGGGTTTTGTTAGGGTGAATATCAGATCACGTATTATCATGGGAATTTCATCATTTCGATTGCTGGACTAATTTATGATTCTTTTAGGAACTCAAATATAATAAAGGAGAGTTAAGAAGATTAAGTTGTTCGTTCAAAATTGGAAAGCTTGATAACTGTGCTCTGTTTACTTCCAAAATTTTCTGATAAAACAATTTATGATCCCGTATGTTTTGATTCAATATTTAAACCTTTTCATCCGCATTGAAAAAGTGGTTTTCAAAAAAAAAATGGTTGATATCAAATGTCGATGTTTCTTTTCTTTCGATTAAATAAATAGGCATCTCTGTGCAAAATTTTTACAAATTGCATTTTTAATTAATATTCATCCATATTATTATTTAATTTGTTTATCGCAAAATGCTCTAAATATGGGACTCTAGTAAATAAAACCACGCATTTAATTCGAATATGTATAAAGAGTAAGCAGTACTGATTAAACTTAGTCTACAACGCAATAATAATGATGAGAGATGGAAAATTTTACATTCATAATCTACCGAAAGAAACTGACAGCGGTTATGAAGACTTCAGTATAATAATAAACGTTTAATGATGTTTTATATTTCTACTACACTGAAGCCATAATTTGGGATGTAGCAAACAAGAATAATTTGGTTAGGCATCGAACGCAACGCAACAGGTTGAGACGCCTTCATTATTATGACATTGGTAAATGCTGCTCCTCTTCTATCGTATCACAGGGAAATTTAAGTATCAATCATAATACGTAATTCTAATTAAATCATATTTAAATAAATTACATTATTTTTGTCATAAAAATCATTAAAGTCCGCACGCCGCAAGTCTTGTAACCTAGTGATTAACGTTCTGACACTTTGGTCCTCTTATTTAGCGTGGTCAAGGAATCCAATCTTTAAAATCCTTGAATTTCTTCACACTTATCTCGTATCCAATCGTGAAGGCGTCGTGTACAAAGTGACAATGAAATTATCAATTCTCTTCTACCCCTTTCCATGCACATTCCACTCCTACTCTCTAAAATTATATCTGAGTGAAACCGGTTCTGATCATGAGATAAAATAACGTAAGTAATTAAAATGTAATTTAAGACATCAACTGAGGGTGCTTGATGGAATTTCAATATCAAATTTGGATTATTGAGATTTTGTACATGGAAGTGTACAAAATCTCAATAATCAAAATTTAATTAAAATGTTAAATTTGGATTATTGAGATTTTGTACACTTCCATGTATTTTGTCACTAACGACCCGGGTTTCGCCTTTCGGCATCTTCAGGCATTCGAGCACACGAATGGACTCGAACTTAAATTATAATTAAAATGTGTTTTTTTTGTTAATATGTAATATATATCGACAAGCCCCACCTTTTCAGAATATACCTTGAATGTCTGAAATCACTTGTCTTCATTAAAAACACTTCAATTGCTATCCTAATTGTTACATAGGAGTCGCGAGTTGTCCTACATTCGTAGGGACGCGGCTTCCCAGTCTCTGTCTTGATTTCATTTTATAGAATCGTCTGTAAAAACTGTATTTGTAAATCTGACTCTTAAAATATAAACCAACTTTCGACTACAAGAATTTTTATTGATTATTTCTGACAAAAACTATAGTAAAACTTACCAAGTAAATGTTAGTGACGCCAAATAGTATAACTAAATTTGACTTCACACACTAGCTAACTCAAACTGTGACTAACAATATAATAAAGTAATATTGGAGTATGTCGCTTTTTTTTCCAATTGGTAGTTGGTATAAAACAATGTTCAGTAGAACGAATGAAACGCTCCTGGTACGAAGAGAAAAAATAATGCACAATTAATACATCACAGTGTAACGTGTGAATTTTTTTATTTAAAAAAAATTGTGTTTAATAAACACGGATGAAAAATTACTATCGTATTTGATATTATTTGTAATCCAATACATCGATGTATTAGTCACTGAGTGTAAGCATTATAGATACTCCAAATAATATGTATTTGTAAACATTATATTCGAAATCCCTTTACAACATGCTTGACGACGCTATTCCCAAAAGCATATTTCGTTCCGCATGACAGGACAATACATGATTTGGGTTAGTATTATTCTTTCCTTTCTTGATTGAACGATGATAAAAGCGGTACGTAAGCTTTATACGTCATTTATTATTAATATAATATACATAACTCCGCCACAAATTATAATATAACACTATGCCGGACGTATATCACGCAAGGATGAGTGGAAACCTAATATTTTATACTCCTGAGGGAAGAGCGTTGGATGATCGCAACATTGCTGGATGGACAGATCGTCATAGATCTTGCGAATGCTGGAGAAGTGTGATTGCCGTATGAAAGGTGAAGGAGATAGCCAAGGTTCACCCCCAACCGTGTAGCCATAAGAGAAGAATACATATTATTAGTAGCTCTTTAATCTAAGCTCTTTTAATGTATGGAAGCAAAATTATTTGGAAATTACTTCATGCTGTTCTAAAAATCTTCTGAAGAATTTTGCTCTGTTATCTAATTGGTTAAATCGACCCCTTGATATATATATACGTGTTGTCAGGTATAAACAGAATACGATATGGCAATCGAACGATTGAATTCATTGACCAATCTACATACGACCAACTGATTGGATATCGAGGATGTGCCTTGCTTTCCATTCTGACTAGATTACCTGCCGCTCGAGTCTTTCAACCTTGGTAAATAAATTTCGTGATGCAATCTACTTCAAAAACACTTTACCTTTCTTAACACATTGATTTAATCTGAGTCCGAAACTCGGATAAATGCGGATCGATAGAGAGTCTTTAACATCAGAATTGTTGTAACAACTAACTTATCGCACCATTGCTTCAAAAGTGGGTGAGTTTTTCAAAAAATTCAAAAAACTACAGTTTTTTTAGATCAATCCACATCTTACTCAAAATGTGAAAAGTGACATAGCTACTCTCTAGTGGCCTACTTATGAAGCTAAAGAAGTTGATGGTTGGTGGTTTGGTTAGGTTAGATTTTTAAGTCGAAAAACCTATATTTTGTGTTGTGTCATTTTTAAAGCAAGGGTACGAGATTTAACATGAAATCAAAGCCTATATCTATACATTACAGAAACTACAAATTATAAGTTTATTGCTTTCAAATAAAGATTAAAGCACAGTCAATAAAATGTCTAAATTTTGGCTTAATCATTTTCAATAAGCCATTTCTACATTTAATACAATATTTAAACATGTAGTTTTTTGCCTTGGCTTGAAACAATCGTATAAAAGTTGATATCTATTTAAAGCGAGAACATGAAATCTTTATTATTATTTTTGTGAATCATATTTTCTAACGACATATTTTTATTCAAAACTCTTTCTTAAATGTCTGTTAAAAATGAAACATTTCATTTTATTTCAAAAAAGCAGTAAACCGGTGAATTGTATTGACACACCAGTGCTGTTGATTGCAAATCGCTAAATAAATATTTTGCAAAAAACGTTCTATTAAGCGTAAATATGTTTTGAAAACAGAGCGTTATTTACAACATTTAACAATTTCCGCATTTCATTTCGTACAATATTGTAAATTTTTAATCGACAAAATTTTGTACATTTTCCTGATTTTTTTAACCACCTTTCGTTTCGCCTTTCGTCATCTTAAGGCATTCGAGAACTCGAACTGACAATTAGTAAATAGTTTATATAAAAGACTTTGACTTCGTGACGTACTGAGCATCACCCTGTGAAATCACCATGTGAAATCACGTACTGCAAATGCCTCTGGAGAACCTCAATCCTGCTTGCATCCCTTCCGACAGGTGGGACTCCAGCGTCCTCAAAGAGTATAGGGTACTATCCAAACGATGCTCTTAGCGGAACTGAGGGACTCTAGTATGTCATGGAAGGAAACAAAGCGACTGGCAGGTGACAAGGAATCATGGAGGCGCTGCGTTGTAGCCATATGCTCTGCATAGGGAGCGAATATGGTCGAAGAAGACGAATATATATGACAAACTAAGAAAAACTATTATCACTCTAGTCAAAGAACTACATTGATAACAAAATTAATTTTAATTTGTTTCTGATTTGATAATAATGACATTTTAACTTCATTTGAAAAATAGTCACATTAAAAATTACGAACTCATACGTTTTTGCAATTTATTGCAAGTGGTCGAGTAAAAGTTCTTGGTCTGTTTGACATGCAAACAGACTTTTTCACCCTGGTATAATGTAGAAACTAAATGTTAGTTTTTTCCTATATACAATTCGTGACAGCGATTAGCCAACCACTAGTCCTATCCTAACCCTATTTTTCCATCCTTACTCTCTTCGATAAACAAAGGTTGAGCCACTGAGTAGCACGTAGTTCTCGCAGAAAACGTCTGTTGAGATACCTTTATTAGGAGGATAAATGCTCTATAATCTGAGCGAAAATGGTTTAATAATTCGGTAAATCATAATTTATGCTTTTAGTCGCAACTGTTTCATTATTTTAAATCAAAAAAATTAATGTTTTAGAAAAAAATGTTGTTGTTTCCCCTAAATTGAGCCAAAACATTTACGTTATGTAAATTAAAATCCTCGGATTCCGACATCGAGATGTCGCCGAAATCTCGTTTTACGATAGTGTTTTGTTTACGAAAAAAAATATACACATGGAAACAAATTCTTTTGTCAAAATGTCATTAGGTATTTAATATGCGTGAAATGTTTTGTTTCCCGGCATAGTTATTTCACATGACGTAAAAAAGTGAAAGGCAAGTTGTCGTAATTCCGACTTAATTACGTCAAAGTAAACGTTTAGTGTGATTAAAAACGGGCAGACGATATAAAAAGGCACTTAATTTATCGCTGCAGATCTGAATTATTTCGGGAAAAGGTCTCGCTATTAAACCACTGCCGGCTGACAGGAATAAGCGATGAGCTTGTAGACTATTCTGGAATCCATTTAGCGATAAGATTTGGCAAACATTAACAAGTAATCATTATTACCTTTTATTGTCTCAACATTTTTAAAACTATGTTTATTGCTACAGTTATACTGTGGAGTTATACTTGCCGGGTCTTTGGTGCAGTGGACAACGTCGTTGGCTACGGTTACGGATGCTCCGGTATAGACAGTTTCAGAAATTGATTTTTCAATCGATTTCTATTTGTAGTCATGGATGTTTGAGATAACCCTCCCACCCATCCGATCCTAAAAACGGGGCGTAGCGAGAGCAATTAGCTAGCCAGTAGTTTTGTCCTAACCCTATAATTCTATCAAAACTCTTCGAAAAAGAGAGGTTGAACAACTGAGTAACAAGCTCTAAACAAGTGAATCTTTGAAAATGTTTATTAAGAGACCTCCATTAGGTAGATATATGTTCCGTTCGAGTACTTGGATGAAGTCGAAGTAACAGTCAGCACTACATTGATATCTAAATGTAATTTAATAATTCTTTTTAAACTTAATTATCTTAATTTCTCTTATATATAAACGATATAAACCATTTACTATCTGTAGGTTTGAGGTCATCCGTGTACTCGAATGTTTTAAGATGTCAAAAGGCGAAACCTTCGTGATTATACGCATGGAAACGTACCAAGTTTTAACAATTCAATCTTGATATTGAAATTTCACTTAGCACCCTCAGTCTATATCTTAAATTATCCATTACAATAGACTAAAGCTATCAACTATCTTTGTAAAATATTATTCTTGGCTAAATTAATAAAAACTGTAAAATATATAATTATCTACTTTACATCATAGATAAATAGATACATATTATAAGATTCAATAAATACACATTTTGAAACCCATACATCAATTTTTTACAAAATAATATCTACAGTTCCGCTCCAAAAGAAAAAAATCTGATATCACGATAATGCTCAAATGCCTCGTAAGGGATGCCGATGTTAATAAGTGTAGATATAATATATTTTTTTAGCTATAATTCTATGTTATGTTTCTAACAATAGCGATTTAGTATTCATGTATTATATAATAATATAATATGATAGCGCCGTTCTTATGCTCACTTGATCGCTTCATTAAAGATAATCTATGAAAATACGTGACAAAGATCAGAAAATGGTTGTAACGCAAGATTATAATATTATAATATTATAATAATCATTGTTTTTGAAGGTTTACTCAATTTTATGTGCAATAACACATGACAAGACAAATTTTAACGAGAATATTATCGGTTTTTCTTACAAAGCACGTATCTACATTTGAGGAGACTGTTAAGAACCAAAATGTAAATTCAACTAAATTGATCCTACCTGAAAAAAATACATTTTCATATAATGTATTGATTTATGAATAAAACGTTAAAATCACAACGGAACGTGTTCAATCGAAGCAAATTTTTATATAAAATGCGACTGCTGGTGCTGTTGCCGAGTAATCAAATCTTCTGGACATTTGCACGGGCTTAAATCACCGGTTGAATTTTTCAGATATTATTTTATCAATTGATTCATTTTGTGTCTGTAAGACATGGACATAATATGTGATATTTAATCCCTCCACACTTCCCAACCACCCCCGTGAGATTTTAAAAAACTTTCATGCAAAATTGTCAAGTCTTTTCATATCTCCATCCTTATTTCATAACCTTATCTGAAGACCCAACCCTTTTGTAGGGTCCACGGTGCAAGGGTTAGTGTATTGGCTTCGGTAACAGAGTTCACGGGCTTGAATGGCAATACGGACAGTTTCGTAAATTGATTTATGGATTTTTGATAGAAGGCATGGATGTTTGTGATGTCTGAATTCTCTCCCACCCATTCAATCCTAAAAACAAGGAGTAGTCAGAGCGATTAGTTAACCACTACTTCTATCCTAGCCTTATTCTTATATCCCTACTCTGTTCGAAAAAGAAAGCCTTAGCAACTGAGTAACAAGCAATTCTTGTATGAAAACTCCATTAAAATACTTCCGTTCGGAAGCTATATGCTCCACACTGGGAGTGGAGATTACGTTATTTCCTTTTGATGCTCCATAAAGTGTCATTTCATTCTACAATTGAGATTAGAAACGGTTATAAAACATATGTTCGTCAACACAAAGTCTTATTTTAAAAGACCAATATTTATTAATTTAGTGTTGCAGAAAGTATTTGACGAATACAAGTCTCATAACTTTGAACTCTCGTCCGAAATGCAGAGTAACTTCATTATTTCTGCTTACAAAAATAACCCAGCTGTACGTTTTCGCAAGCAAAAAAGAATGACGGAGGAAAAATTTGCAACGTATGTAAATATGAAATTCAAACACTATATTTTTCAAAGGCTCGGGTAAGGCTAACACAGGGAGCTCTGTCGCAAGTTCGCTGGTACAAAAGACGCAGGCTTTGCCGTGCGCTTTGACGTGAGTGATAAATAGGGAAATCGTGGCGGCGGTGTTTTCCTGCAGACAGCACGCCCCGACACAGATGATAGAGCTCGCTGATATATTTTAACTGAGAACCGTCTATTGCAGGCATCTTAAAACTTTAAGAAATATCAAGATTCAAGCACTTATAACAGTGGAGTGTTATTTACTTGAGACAACACAGATAATGTATATCAGTTGAAAAATCTCAAACCAATTTGCTGTGCTTAAAAGAATTATCAAAAAAGTGGTATTTTGTCGTATATGCAATATTACATTTTTTTTATTTTCTCTGTGAGGTCTAACCGTTTTGAGTATTTTAAAATGATTAGTTATTTTTGGCTCTGTATTTTGATTGGAGTAACTATATTATAACTGTAAAAATGCTTACGAAATTTTACTGTTTTTAACTTTTACATAATTGTTTATTTCGAATTGCTATGATAACTGCCGATAACAGAATGTATGACTTAAAAATAATTAGCAATGCTATAAGAAGATTACAGATGTCTAATAATGTAACTTAAAGGCATATGAAGATATAGAAATATAAATTTAATATTGATGTCCGGTGATCGCGTAGGAAGCAATTACATATTTAACAGCCAAGGACAGCACGAAAAAAAATAGAGCTTTTGCTTACCAAAATACAAATAAGAATTTGTCAAACTATAGCTTGTTAGTGACAGTTTTACAGATTTATTATAAAGAAACTATATATATTTTACGAATAAATATATGCATTGATAAAAACAAAATAAATTTATTTTAAATATCCATAACTCTCGCAGATAAAAAGAAAAGCTGCAAAGTTCCCTAGACGTAGACTAGTCTCAACGAGCAGATTAAGTGGAAATAGAAAACATATGTGATCTGCCACGAAAAAACAGTGATTTACAGGCTCTTAGCCAAAGATTAAGAGTATAGAGGGTATTTAATAGGGTTACAGTTGTTTTTATATGGTAACACATTGGCTTGGATCTCCCAAGGACAGTCTTGATTATTTCGTATAACGTGTACTTTAGTTGGTCAACTATATGAGGAAAAATATTAAGATCAAATGAGCCAATGAAAAGTGAAGTGGCCCAACTGATATTTTTGAAAAAAATTATTTACGTGCACTTTGGTATTTCACATGTCATAAAGTGTCTATTCTGTAAGAAGTTAAATTAAATAACCAGTGGATTAATGTAAAAAGTTCATATAACTAAAACTTTTAATAGACAAGTTTTACCATTTTCACTTTTAAAGAGTTAATTGTCAATTCTTGGTGACGAGACATTATATTGAAAAAATAAAGCAATTTTTTTGTACTACTTCCACATGTTTATAATGATCTGGACCGGTTTTGCTCATCGTGAGCATTATCATCAGTTTATAATACAAACAAGTTGTGTTTTATTTTTTAAATATTTTAGCATTTTATCAATTGGCTTACTTCTCAATGGCTCAGATGATATTGAATCATTCGTTTGTTTAGTTTGTTATTATTTGTTTATTGTGACCTCTAGTTTAATGATAAAATTATTATAAATTCTTTGGTATCAAAGGGGGACACAACACGTTATTTTTAGTCTCAAATGATTGTTCAAACTTACTCAGTTTTGTAACGTAACTATTACACAGAAGCCCACGTTTTTTTTAAACATAATTATGTAAAGATAATTAATTAAATGTATTTTGTTCTAAATATTTTTGTAGTAAGGTATTAGGTAATCAACATATGCAAGTGGCATATGTTGATTACCTAATTATGACTTTCATTAGTTTGGTCAGTAGACACAACGTACGGTTTGATATTCTAACCCTTACTGTTGATTTATCCGTGAAGTTAAACTTTCGTTTGCTGTTCTCCGAACCATCAATTCGTTCGTTACAAAGTTCTGTTAATGGTGACGATATAATAATCAAAACTATAACTTCCGCAATTACGATTAACTGCGTCAACGATTGCGCTCCCTATCATGGCTGGTATATTCCCGCTTGTCCTCTGCTTTTAGCATCAAAGTTATGTCATATTATTTGAAACATGTGGAAGATGGAATCCATATCGGTGTGGGAAGGCAAAAGGACGTAATCTTCATCAAAAAATATTGTTTATAAATTACAAAAATACACTATATTTATATACATCGGCTGTAGAAAGTCAAAAAGACGTATCTCTCCGATTTTACAAAATATTTTTTTTTTCGATAATTTGAATGTATACAATATAATACACGTTTTGCGTGGGCTATATATACACAATATTTGTTATGTGTGGGTTACGTCCTTGCAAGCTTAGCGTGCTAACATTTAGTTCCGGCGATTGTATCTTATTTTTCTATAAATAAATATATATATATATTTAAATCATGCTAGCTCCCTATGTAGAGCATATGGATTCCTAATAGAGCACCTCGTTCGATCACTCAACCTCTCATATTAGGACAAAGTACTTATTTAAAGATGGCGCTAAGACCGGCATAGTAATTCCGTAATTGCTCTAGTTACGTCCCATTTTTAAGATCGAATAGTTGGGATATTAATTGAGATATCTGATACATGCATGTCAATTGAACGCGAATTTATTAATTGTCTTTAAAAATCAACTCGTATGACCTGTTCTGGCGTATGGGCTAGAGACCTGGACGCTCAGCTCTAGAGGCTTAGAAGCTACAAATGTTTGAGCCACAGATCTTTGGCTCTGTCTTCCAGGAGCATAAGCTTAATAACACCCTATGGTGAGCCAGGTATTGCAAAAAAAATTATAACACAACGCCTACGCTTGGCTGGATATATATCACGCATGAATACGTGGAAACCCGTCAAACCCCTCTCACTATCTACTCCTGAGAGGAGACATTGGTAGACCGTGACTTCGCTGGCTAGACGGGGTGTCACAAGATCTTATTATGCTGGAGGTCGGCGTTGTGCGTAGGAAGGCGGAGGACCGTGCGGAGTCAAGGAGAATAATTGAGACGTCCAAGTTTCAACCCGGACTGTAGCACTAGGAAAGAAGACGAAGAAGGGTAACCAAAAATGAGATTACCAACCGGCTACAATATACAGCCTCCTACTGAATCGTCTCAATTGAACTTGTTTTCTCTACGCGAACGGCTAGGAAATAATTATTATCTTTAGATAGAACTATGTCTACTAAAATAGCTAAGTGTGAAGCGTGATAAGCACATAAGAATGGTCATATCACAAATCCAAAAATGAAGTGAGAATTCAATGTATGTAAATATTTGCACGGGAAATTTAATCTTGACGAACGCAAATGAGCTATGACCTCTCAGCAACGGCAGAAAGACATATAATTCAATATAGAATTAATCATAATACCAAATATATATAATTATCATTATGCATACGGTATACGGGTTAATAAAGTTGTACCTATGGCATAGGTAAAACTTTATTGAATAAAAATCATTAACTTTTATCAAATATAAAACATACCACTCCAATATGTATGTGAGGCTCGCACGCTGTTACTCGAATAAATAAGACGTATATTTCAGATTGAATTCGTACTTACATTTTTCTCAGCCATATGGCGGCTTTTGAAGCAAAACTTGTATTACTTTGCCATTTCAGGCTATTCGATTTCTGATCTTTAAATAATATATGTGCATACATTAGCCTTTTCGATTCTGTTTTATTTCGCATACGCAAAAAAAAGCTCGAGATTGAATATAAGTAATTTGCATAGGAAGTAACGACAACTTGAAGTTGCTGTACGAAATAAAACAAGCGTATCAACCGTAAAAAAATCAGGAAATAATCCACGGAATAAATTTTTGAAACCCTTTTATATAGGTATTTCTTGAATCGATTTAACATTTTTCCACCAATAGTGGACCATTTAACTGACACTTAAATTCTTTCAATACAAGATAAATATTTAAAACCTTTGCTTTTTTTTTCGTTTAACTGTACATGTCAAGTATATTGTCTCTCTAAGAAGCTTCTTTTGCAGCTTAAATGGAACTGATACAAAAATTACCTCTTGGCCAGGGTGATATAATAATAAATCTATTTAAAAAAACTAACAAACAATTATCAAATCCAGTACAATCGTAATTTGATTATTATATTAACTTTAAATTTGTTAAAATTTCGGGAATCTCCCTAATCCTTATTTTGTAAACACCATATTAACAGAGTGGCGAATTGCCAAGGATAAGGGAGATTCCCGAAATTTTAACTCAGGTATCAGTGTGGCTCTCAGACGTATAATATCTTACCTCGTAAATAATATTTGTCGCATTTGTATCTTCTATATAAACGTTAGACACTGTTTACTGTCTCTCAGTTCGAGTCCATTCGTGTGCTCGAATTCCTGAAGATGCCGAAAGGCGAAACCCGGGTCGTTAGTGACAAAATACATGGAAGTGTACAAAATCTCAATAATCCAAATTTGATATTGAAATTCCATCAAGCACCCTCAGTCGATGTCTTAAATTAAATTATATTATATTAACACTTGCTTAGCCATATAGTAACGCTAGTCAGTTAAGCATTTAAAATGAAGGTGAAAAGGATACCATGGTATGTTTCTAAGTAAAGCAATTTCATTTAATTTATTGCTTAGTTTGTAAAATAGATTTAAATGACATTTCTAAAATGTAGATTAATGTTATTCCACAGCAGGGTTGGCAGATTTCCAAAATCACAGATCGGGACATTCACGACTTCGAACGATCGAATTAAAGTATTAAGGAATAAATTAAGAAAAAATACATCATTTTAATTAATTCATAATATATTTTAATAAGTGCATATATATGCAGAAAACAACATTAAAAAATAGTCACATAATAAGCCCCAGGAATCACAGTTATTAAAATATATTGATTAGATACAATTACAGGAATTACATGTTGATTTAAATGAAAAAATTTTAACAACTCTAACAGTTTTATTCAAATTATTTTTCTGGGCTTTTAGCTTGTTTCAAAATATGCTCGCCACCTTTACTCGATAAAAATTAAGCGAGCCTCTTTAACTATATATGTACATTTATGTACATATACAAACTTTGTTAAGTCAGGATTAGTCTGTTGAATTCGGGACAGTCATGCATAAATGTCCCTATTTGAATCTGGCAACCCTGCTCCACGGTGACATAAAGGATTTTTGAGGATAGATTCGTACGGGTTAAAACGTCATTTCATTATGACATTAACATTCAATGCTTTTGGTTGTTAAAAAAATTAGTTTTATTATTTTAAGTCTTTCAAAAAATCGAAAAAAATTATCAATCTTTGTTTCATTTTTCGTCGCCGACAATTAAGACGAAAAGGTTTATATCCTGTGTATGTAATAATACCAAGAAAAATAAAATTGAATTTCGAATAATTTCATCTATTTTTTATTTCAGAGCCACATGGTGACGAAACAGTGATGTCCAAACAACTCGTCTCTCTGGCAGTCTCTTTGTAGCACGAAATTGTTTCTGGTCAAGGGGTCGTATCTTTTCTAGACTCACTCAAAATATTATTGGATTACATAGAGACAAAAACAATAAAATACGGGATAATCATTCAAGTAAAAAACCAATCATATTACCGACAGAACTCTCGTGTTTAATATGAATTAGAAAAGATCACACGAAGAAAAACGTTGAAAGTATAATATGTATGTCATATAAACATCTTACAGTATCCTCAGCGAACGCCTAGATATAAATCAAAAGTTGCACAGGAAGTCTCTTAATTCGCTTTCAATTACTTGAATAAAAATTAACAGAAAAATCTAATTCAAATTTTGAACTGAAAATAATAGTGATGATGATGCTGATAATTAGTGAGAAATCAAATAATTATAATCGGGGAAATACAGACACAGTGGTTTTCAATAAACAAATACACCAACCAGTGAGTGACAAATATAGCTCTTAAAAAAATCTTTAATCCTACATTTACAATAACAATCCTCCTAAGGAGCCATCAATACTTTTTTAGTTTTACAAGAATTGCCAAATACTATCATTAAAATTACACCATCTTCAGAACTATTTTCGTTGATTTTTTCTTACTAAACATGTTTCAAAATTATTGCATAAACAATTGTGCTGCTATTTTTTAATATATTATACTATAATTTAAAATGTATAAACATTTGTATGATTAGTAAATATGCTTAAAATTGAAGTCACAAGCTAAAATACTTCTACTGTTTCTCACTGTTTTTGAAATCTAGTTACTCATAGGAAACGCCTACGGCGAAACAGCAGCATAATCGATTTCAACATACACATACACTCTCTCTCTAAATTCTCTCGCCTGAAAGTTTCAATCATTGCAATTAAGCTCCGCTGCGATGATTAGAGCTGGTACCTACGTACCGTATAAAGCCTTTTAATTTCCGGCATGAGAGCGTTAACTGATAAACGATAATTTTATACTGAACCTAGAGAAACGATTCCATTTCAGTGATTTTCATATTAAGTTTTCCCAGGAATATTTTCTATGGAAACATGAGTTGACACTACGTAGTGATTTGTATATCTCCAATATTGATTTTTGAATTAACGTAATTTAAACTTAGTAGACCAGATTACGAGATGAAAAATGAACCAATTGATATCGTTTATTTATTCATTCCCCCGCAATTTTACTTTGAGCTAATTGTATTTATCCATGTTTGTTATTTTATGTTCTAGTTTCGTGCCGTGCTCAGTGGTTATTGACCCATTCAAGAAATAATGACTGTTTGTATAATATTGTATATATAATTTAAATCATATCTATCATTTCTTTATCTTTAATATTCAAATCCACACAATATCAATGACGAAAAGTTTCTTCTGTATGTTCGTGAATATCATGTTTGGCTACCTAAAAAGGTAACTGACAGAATGCCAGCATTCATTGAACAAATGGTATTTGCATAAAGTGACTAAAATAATTGACTGCCTTAAAAACACTATCGCTTTATGGCTTTGTGCCTTCTTATTATTATGCATTATTTATGTACGTATTGAATTATGAATAACTAAGGTTAAAACGAACTAAATATTGTTTAAATATATTCAGCTAATTTTGAATTATTGAGATTTTGTACACTTCCATGTATTTTGTCACTTACACTTGTCAATTCAAGTTCATTCGTGCGCTCGAATGCCTGAAAATGCCGAAAGGCGAAACCCGGCTCGTCAGTGACAAAATACATTGAAGTGTACAAAATCTCAATAATTCAAATTTGATATTGAAATTCCATCTAGCACCCTCAGTCGATGTCTTAAATTATATTGTGTTAAGTTACTAAAGTCATTTCACTTAAATGGACGACAAAACTTTTTACTTTGTATATCAGATTTATTTGTAGTTTGAATGCAAAAGTTTTTTTAAGCATTTAATATATTATGGCTAAATTTTGACACTGAACGTTCAAATTCATTAAAATCTAAACAAATAAATTATGTACCACATAATAATGCTGGTGAAAATTAATGTCTTTCCACCAAGAATTGACAGTTAACACCTTAAAAGTGAATTCAAATTATTGTCATATTTCGTGAACAAAACCTGAATACACAAAGTATGCAAAATTATCGAATGACGCAAGAATCTAAATTCTTTAGAGCAGAACAAGCTTGAGACGTGAATTGGTGCCATTTGAAATAAAACGGTTCCATACGGTACGTCATGCATCTCAGATTGTTACTATACTATACTACAATTTTTTTTTTCGTTTTTAAAATTGACGAGGTTTTCAAATTATGATTAATTATACAAAGAAGACGTACACTATATTTTATTTTTAATTTTTAATTATATGTAGAACTATTTTATTCACAAAGAGAAAAATTTTAAATTTTTCTTACGACCTATTTCACAGATAATTTAAACGTCGAAGTAACTCTAGTTACACCATGAATACGGAAAGGTTAAGGAAATAAAGTATGTAGTTATATTTAGTAAAGTCTGTGATAAATTATCATTAAGATGTATTTTATAATGCTTTCATCTAAGGATTAAAAATAGTAAAACTTCCGCGATTGATCTGTTGGCAGTCCCTGTCTAAAAGGTATATAAGAGAGATATCAACCCTTTTAGCATTAACTCTTGAAAATGTTTGCACCACTTGTGTGTCATAGCCGCTATCCTATATCATATACAAACATTTCTACCAGATTTTCCTCTACCTTTTTATATGGAATATCAAATATCTTACCATTAAACCGTTTACTCGGGGCGATTATATAATCTACAGAAACATTTTTATCAACATAAGTAGCAGTAAATCAAATTTATCTTCATTGGCTCAATTCCCTAGTTGAATTTTACTACGAATAGAACAAAAAGATCTTAACCTCTGCTTTTTTAATGAAATGGTTTATTTTATAATATTTTAAAATAAATATTACTGAAAAGACTTTTTATCGGCTCCCAATGTCGAGAATATGGCTTCCTAATGGAAATATCTTAACGGAAGTTCATTTCTATGAAAACTGCTTGATACTCAGGTCATATGACCTCTCTTTTTCGAAGTGAATAGGGATGATAGAAGGATAGGACTAGATAAGGACTAGTGGTAAGCTGATCTATCTCGTTACGCCCCGTTTTTAAGATCAGATAAGTTGGAGGAAATTTTAGACATCAAAAACATCCATATGCCTTACGGAATCCATTAATCAATTTATGACATTTTCCGTATTTTGATTCGAGCCCGTGAGATACGTAAACGAAGCCGATAACTTTGACCACTATACCGCGAGCCTGACAATACTTAAGACATAATGAATGACATTGACTGAGAGGCTCTATTTATATGTGGTAACAATATTATAATATCAAATGTACATTACCAAAAATTACGTAATTTGATTACAGTATTTTAGGTAACCGGGAATTTACGACTGCGACAACTAAGATTCATGCTCATTAATTAGTTTCGATTAATAAAAAAAGGGAAAACAGGAAACAAGAATTTACTGAATTCAAAGATTTGATAATCCATTGACTTTCGATTGAATTTAAAACAACCATTACGTTTGGATGTGCGAATTGATTTCTTATTTTACATTAACATCTGTTGGCAACATATTTTGTTGAATAACAATATTTCAATAAAAGCACAGGAACAATAATAGCCATTTTTTTTTAAATAAAAAAAAATTATCTAGCATTAAAGCTGACAGCCTATGCACCAAATATTTTGAATATTAGAAAATCATACGAGATAAACTCAATGAGAGTTTTTAGAAGACATTCATGTTCAACATCACAAATTTAAATTGAAAAAATCTAAATTTGATATTGGCTTTACTGAGAATTGAACAAGTAGACCACAGAGGCCTACGAAATTAGTGTTGCTATAGTAGAGAAGATCACAAAAAATGTGTATTTTTTGTGTAATTCATTGAATAATTTTACCATTGTCATAAAATTCCCTTGTAACTAGGTAAAGCATATCAAAGCTCATTTCATCAAAAGTTTTCACCCTCTATATTGGGATTATTAATTGTAAAAAATACATGGTTATTTGTTGAATTTGGCATTACTTTAAAAATTATTATAATTATTTATTATTTGCATTGCCATCTTTTTGCAACTATAGCTTTACTTAGGACAAGTCTAGTGAATCAATGAAGAAACCAGCATTTATTACCCAGCGTAATCCGGGATAAAGGGCGCTAAAATTAAGACGTTGGCGTGAATTTGGTGCAAGCACTGCAAGCTAATGTTGAAAGTTGGAAATTGAATGTTTAAAATATCATCGTGGACCGTACCTTATTGAACATCGACAAAATAACATATCGCCCATCAATAAATAACAATGTTCAAAGTTGAAAATTGAGTGCTAAGAATATCGCCGTGAACCATACTTCACGTAACACCCAGAAAATATAGTACATCAATTTATAACAATCTTGAAGAATGACATGTGATAATATCACGTCGCTACTATTCACCGTCTGGGAGGAGTTCTTGCGACAGACAGACAAATTTGAACATGTGTTCTGTACTATATAAATATTTAGTATAGACAAAGGCTTCGAAAATATGAAAATCGCAAACATTACATTTGAATCACATAAGGTATGAAGTAGCTACCAAAAAATGTTCAAAACATGTTAGGAACAACGAATAATACAGTGTTTTAAAAAATCGTCTGTGAATTGGAAAAAAAAAGAAAAGAAAGCCGGTGATTTATCGATATTAAATACCCTCGTGCCTCGTTTGTAGCCATATTTCATATTAATATCGGACATTTTTAATAAAAAGTCTGCCGATTTTTCCAATTTTATTTCATGCCGTCGAAATATTTTCTTTTAATATTTCCGTTTTTAGTCACCTTTCCGAATGTTTTAAAAAATATTTTACTGAATATTCTTAGACATCTATGTAACTTTATAATCTATGTAACTGGAAGAATTGAATTTAAAATCAAATAATCTAAGTCTCAGCAGTTGAACAATTACTTTTACTAATATTCCAAATACATTTCAATAATATTATCACTATTTTGAATAAGTTCTTTATATATTGAAATATTATTATCTCAAACATTATAAACAAAGCTCGTTCGTGTCAAAATGGATTGCCAACTATTTACTATATAGAATCACTCACTTTAATGAGTATGAAATTAGTGTTAAAATATTGCATGCATCAACACATGGGGTATCATAAATTAAATTTTCAGGAAATTTTGGAAACAAATAGGGCACAGCTAAATAGTTCAGCTATTTTAAATAAACAACTTAATCGTCCTAACTCTTTCTTATTGTATCGTTCGCGTAAGATGAATTCGTAAAATAATTGTAAATTAATCCACCAATCAAAATAATTTGATTCTTACTTTAATACGTCATCTGATAAAGATCCTTACAAACCCACTAAATTAAAATCAAAAGATCTCTATGTTTTACTTTTCTTCCAATAACAATTTAATGATAATATAAGACATCAACTGAGGGTGCTTGAGATTGTTGAGATTTTGTGCACTTCCATGTATTTTGTCACTAACGACGCCTTTCGACATCTTCAGGCATTTGAGCATACGAGTGAACTCGAACTAACTCAAAAAGACAGTTTAAAACGATTATATACAAAATGAAATAGGACAAATCTTATCGCTGTGTCTAAGAAATTAACATCTGGACTAGTGACCACCTTATGAGTAAACAAAGGAGGGGGGCTTAAAATTTAATTCAAAGAAATACCCAATTTCAACTAATGGGCTCTGTTAGGGTGACCATGGACCGATGTATTAATATAGGAAATTCATTACTTTGATTGTTAATTCATGTTTTATTTTTTATGGACTCATCTCGCGTAAAGGGTACATTAGAGGAGAGTTTGGAAGATTTGTATATACTCGTTATAAACTGTCTATTTGAGTTAGTTCGAGTTCACTCATGTGCTTGAATGCCTGAAGATGCGGAAAGGCGAAACCCGGGTCGTTAGTGACAAAATACATGAAAATGTACAAAATCTCAAGTATTCAAAATTCATGATAATTGTTTCTGAAAATCACCTGAAATTGTAAAATCTTCTTGTAATTATGAATATGATTAATTTCCCAATTTAGGTTGAAAATCATTGTTATTAAATCACTATTAATGTAGTTCCGAGGCTTAGGGATAATATTTTTTTACGTAATTTGGCTTATATATAAACTATTTACTAACTATTACATTTGGATAACAATTCTTTTAAAGTTTTAAATATTTCGTTTTATAAACCACCTATTTTTAAGACACAGGTAGATTTAAATATGATAAAGATTCATATTCAAAGTGGGTTTAATACAAATTACAATTGATTATATGTTTTCTGTTACATAAATTAATATCCCTTGTCGTAATGACGAGTAAGTAAAATGATTAACTAAGTTGTAGGAAAATGTTTACTGTAAACCGTTGGAGAAATTGCAACTAAATTATTCAATAAAAAATAAATAATTCATTACGTAAACTATTACAGTTTTCTTCAATATTTAAACACTTACGCTATAACCGAAAAGTCGAGGCTTTTTAAAGCAAAATTATTCGCGATCTGCAACCATCTCATTTGCTACTTATGCGGAGCATAAGTTTTTATAGAATATTATTTATCATTATATATATAGGAACTGTTGTAACAGACTTTTTCAATCTTAATTTTCAGAGATCGCAATGAGTTAAAACGGATTTTTACTTACCACAATTTCAACGCGCCTCCTTTGGAAGAAGATCTTTCAAGGATTCAGAAAATCACAGACAACAGATAACCATTCTCGTAGTTCAGTATACATATTGTTTATTGATTGAAATAAAAATGTATGTAAATTTCTTTTCAGAACTGTGCCTAAAGCGTAACCACTTTGTTGCGGCAATCGTCACATATTTGACTCTACATGTGTCCCAATGACAATAAAAAAGTTTTATATTGTGATGGAAAAGTAGATAAACATCATAGGCATTCAATATTAAATATAAAAAAAATCTTTCGAAAACAGATACGCTTTTTTTTAGAACCACGTAGGGAGAATGCCTTAGATCAGTGTTCTTGAGGCCATCGCCTGCTTTATTATAGTAAAACTCAACGCTCCCTTCCTCTACCAACTTTCATAACTATACTATTGTATTGCTCACATATTTAATATTTCATGCAACGTATTTCCTGATTTATAATAAACTTATTTAATACAGAAAAAATCATATTTACTAGCGCAAAGAAATGAATGTGGCCTCACAAGACTCAGAAATATAAAAACCTCCCTTCCTCCGATTTTTAAAACGTGCTTTTACATACCAGTTAAGAAACACTACCCTAGAGCGTTGCCTCTCGGATACAAGACTGGCTAAACAAACTTTAAAATATACCTATAATATAATTTAAGATATCGACTGAGGATGCTTGATGGTATTTCAAAATTTACAACTTTTCAACAATTCAAATTTGATACCTATAGTATTGTATTACTTAGATTGTTTTTACATATACACAACACAATTCATATCATCAAGTACTCTCTTCATTATGTAAGAATAATTAAAATGAAAAATTTACAACTGCAGTGTTTTTTTCGTTATATTATTTAAACAAAATCACTTTCTCCCCAAAGAAAGCTCCCGGATAAAAGCTGCTCCCCGAAAAGGGGGTCATGAATCATTGTCTCTTTATAGGTAAGCCACTTGCGAACCTTTCAAGGCGCAGGTAATTCTACTGAGTAGCAATAATGTATCTCGTTGATATTTTCACCTGCCTCTAATAATGAATCGTCTTCCTTCTGTTGACTTTCTTTCTGAGGTAACTAGTCACCCTTCCGGAAATATCCTCATCAATCACTCCTGTCCACGCCTTTTTCTGTTAGTAAACCTCTGAGCATTATATATGTTAGCTTTCGGCTACTAGAGTACCGACAAACTTGTACTCGCATGGTTTATTCAACAAATTGCTAACTGACGATTACGTTTTTTAAAATGTTTAGACGCGGCCTATTGAAACGAATTCTAATATGTCTTTTTTGATAAAGCTATAATTATTTATAATTTAATACTTACTGGTAAAACTTCATCATAGAATCTTATCAGAAGGTTCTCAGGTCAAACCCTAGCAAGGTAATTATCAAATGATGCCTTCATTAATTTTATTCTTACAGGTTTTTCTTCACAGTTATATTAAATTTTATCTAAAGTAATTTAAAAATATTTGGCGCATTGCCAATTATCTAAAATACATAGACATAATTTTGTCGATTAGCGATTTTTTATGGTTTTTTTTTTATTTGATTGTGCGAGAATTGTTAGCAACTGATGATCAACTTAGTTATTGATTTTTTTAGCCATGTCTACTCCCAGTTTGTGTGATATAACTTCCTAATGGAGCTTATCCCAACAGAAGTTATTCTACAAGAACTGTGCTCAAACTCAGTTGCTCAATCTTTCTTTTTCAAATAGTATAGGAATAGAAGAATAGGGCAAGGACAGGACTAATGGTTCTCTTATCGATTTCATTACACTCCGTTTTTAGGATTGTATGAGTGGGAGGGAATTTTAGACATGACTGATGTCCATGCCTTCGAACAGCTATCCATAAATCGATTAAAAATAAATTTACGAAACTTTGCGTACTGGAAGTCGAGCCCGTGCACACCGTAAATCACATACACAACAATAATGAAAATATTTTTAATAAATACGGTAATTCTGTTTTCATTTCAACATAATAAATACAGTTTTGTGTTCAGTGTTTTCATTAGAAGTCGAATTGAAAGATAAAGGAATTGACCTAGCACAGTTATTTTTCTGAACATCAAATAAAACATTTGAAATTAAAAGTTGAGATGTGCAGTAAGACCATATTGTCGGAAAAATAACTACTGCTCAGGCCGTCCATTTTTCTTGTCCATGTGCTCCGTATTTCGAGTATATGATCAACAATAATGTTTAAAAAGAGGTATGATGAAACAGAATTAGATCAAATGGAGATTGGATTTCGATATTAAATTTCAATTGCTGAAATTCTGTATATTTGAACACCTCCAAGTTGCGCCAACGTACCCAGAATCGTCCTCAAAACACCATTCACTACACAATTAGTGGAAAAATCAGGCAGTGGCATTCATTTATTTATTAAATTCATTGTCATTAATAATCCACAACAAATATTCATGTTTTCCGTTCACAAAAATTCGTTATTGTTACTAACATCGATAACTGCATTAAACTTTGCACAACCAAATGCAATAAAGATATTAATCTGAAACGACTTTGCTGTTGAATGGTCCTGGGAGGTGATTATCCTTTGCCGACATCTACAGAAGAGAACTGACACCCTTCTTACCCTCAATCCCGCCCGACAAGGTATATCAATCTCCATGTATTTTCTGAATAGTGACAAATACATGGAAATCTCCAAATTTCTGTAATGCATAAGTTTATACTTTGAAATCACAGCTAAAATTTCTAAGGTGGACTTTTGGACAGTTAATTAATGTTACTCAATAATGGACTATATAAAAATAAATGTACAATTTTTTTAAAGCTAGTACAATCTATATTTATATTACAATTTTCAATGAAAAAATTCATAATCGATTATCAAGTTTTGATTTGTTTTATCCTTATTAACGGATAAAGAAAATATTGTGTTTATGAGATCATTCTAATATGTAAATAACTTTATTTAATTTTCTGACATATAAAATTATCTAGTTTATTAACAATTTTAATGGGAAATAAAGTTAGGATTTAATATCAACATTAAAATGTTTACTCCAAGATAGAGAGAGCTTCGTTTGCTTTTCTTTTAGAGTCTGCTGAAAGTTTAGCTAGAACTTCTGTAGGAATTTCTCGCTAAGCATTTTGGCATGAACGATGAGGCGGCGAGAACCGGCTTGCTTCCGGTGTACTCAAAGTTTGTTTACTTTTAATGGAGACGTCTCACTCAATATACGATAATTTTATATTCTGAAATTGTTGGGGATAACAAAATCAATATTGATCCCTTTAAAATGTCTTGATGTATTCATTCATTAACATATCATGACCGTATTGGTGAAAGTTTTAAGTAACAAAATTTACAAACGTGAGTGAAATGTATTATGAGATTTTTGGATATCAATTCATCATTTAGAATAACATTGTACTTGTCACTAGACGCTACCGGCCAGAGCCCTGAGTACGGACCCGGGATTCCTTGATTCACAATTTTTCAATTCCAGGATGGGTCATTCAGCGTAATTTCATGTTTTGAATTACATATTTAAAATTTAATTTGCGTCCATTATTGCTGCAATTGGAATGTATATATCATTTTATATTTTTGATCATGTGATTTGACCTTTATATTTTTTGAGAACATTTATACATAAAAATTTTTAGGTGATATTTTTATACAGTAATGCAAGGAAAAAACAGCAAAATGTATTTATATCAAAATCCTCTGTTCCTGCATACGACGGTTACGTTTTTTAGTTGATAATACTATCGATGAGCGAAATCGGTCTATATCGTTATATAAATCTGGAAGTAGCTCAAATCAAATTGTGTTTTATTTTTATTATAGCTACATTATTATATTACTAAAACCATCTTCCACTAAGCATTATTGAAATTCAACACCTTAAAAGTCATTAAATTTAATAAAAATATATTTTTAAAAAATTCAAGCTCATAACAATGTTTGAAACTGGATATTATGTACTTCTAAGCATTTATTTGCTTGGCCAAATAGTGTTAGCCCATAATGTATAATTAAATTCCAAATTTCAATCTTTCATCTAAAATCACAGGATGCTTCCTTTATTGTTACCAATTGACTACGGTAATATTATTTGATATTTCATACTAAAAAAAAATCACAAACTGTTTACATTCAAATAACAGTTAAGTTGGAGTTTCAGTGCGTTTCCTGAAATTAAATTTATTCTTTGATTTCAATGCCATTTGACGTCGTAATTTTGATAATTTTTTTTTTATTTGACCTTTATGGGAAAACTTTATTTCGACCTTCACAATATCGCAGAACATTTGAAAATTTTACGACGTATTATATTTATTAATATTATTTGTAAGATAACAATTTTTATAATATTAGAAATTTGTCAATGTTTGTTATTATTAGATGTAACTCGAATTAAACATGCATCACTCACTACGTCATACCATCTTAATCAACGCAATTATTTAATTATTAAAGAATACACTTCTATAAATTACGTATTTTATAAGTAACAAAAAATAATCATGTGAAGCTATTATCATTATTACAAAGACTATTATCATTGTATCCGAGAATGAAATAAAATCATATTAAATCTTTATTTTTTACGAAAATTCTTCGTTTTTTTTCCTGAATAATAATTTCTACAAAACTCTTTAATACTGCTATGCACAATATGGAAATGAGATTATTTTAACTGATTTTTACTTTTTAGATATCCGTCGAGGACTTGCTGTAATGAAAGAGCAGTTTGAAGTTATAATGAATTTGAACATTACTAAATATATGAGCCTTTCAACATACGAAAGAAAGGAAGAAAAAAATTGTTTTTATCAAAACTCTATATTTCGATACCTCAGTTTCAAAATGCAACAACTTAAAAAACATGGTTCCGAGCTAATTAGATAACAAGATTAAGGCAGGTTCAATCTACTAATGCACATTTATTTTTTGTAAATTTTAGAGATATTCTAGAATTATCTAAAAATTAAAAATGAGAGGTTTTCACAGGATTTTTTTACTTATTACAGTTTTAATCTGAAATAATGATAACCACAGTGACTGACATTCTAAAATAACCACAGATTACTACTTGTTACATTTAGGAACTGGTAAATATAGGTATTTTAAACATTTACTCATACTAGCATAACGCAAATTGCAAATTTTTGACTTATTACACTTCGGAACTTAGTTATCGATTTGTAAGCCCCCAATTTTATGATCTTGACATTTTAGTAGAATGTTTTACTTCATTTTGTATTGCAATTAACACTAAATGGAGGATTTTATTATTTTAATCATATATTGATAACGCCATTATAAAATGTACGAAAGTTGTAAAGTTGAATCGTAAACTTTGTTAAATTAACATTTTAACGCGCTTAGGGGGTAATGAATATTTAACCAAAATTTTACACGAAACTCAAAATGGCCTGCCATTAAGATGAGCCTCTTTAATGACTCAAATGCGATTTAAAAGGTGTATTTTTTATTGCTTTATTTTCAGAAAAGTCGGATAAGAGTTAAAATAAGTCAAAATCCATGAGACCGGCATGTGACATGGGTCTCGCTTCTTGATTAAACATGTAAATTCAAATATTTTGCAAACAGTCCATATTACACATACACAAAAGTAGATTTTAACTTAAGGAATGCCGAAACAGTTCTTTAAGTTTCTGTAATATTTATATGCTCAAAATACCTGTTCTGAAAGATTATTTCAATCATTGAAGCATTAGTTGATAGTTTATGACAATCTACACAATTAATTTCACATAATTTCTGAAATTCTAAATCAAAAATGATAATAAAACATTGCTAATATTACTGTTCTCAGTTCTAAGCCAAAATTTTTAATTGTACATGAATTAACATTTATATCAAAGTTGATACACAAAGAAAGTACTCCGCAACCTTTTTGTTCCCATGGCACACCAGAGTTTTACCCAGAATTCCGCTACAGTCGGCAAGTAAAAAAGGTCATAAACAGAAACTTTAATTACTTGGTTTTTAAAATAAGGTAAAACTATCAAAGTATTTCATTACTATAGTATTACCAACATTACTTGGCAGCCGCCTACTTTGGAACCAAAATTGTCAGTCCAGAATAAATTTCTCCAATTGCCATTTTATACAAAATATACATCGTGTCTACTTTTAATAACCGTCTCTAAAATATCAGTTTTGGAATTTATTGAAATTTCAGTTCTGGTATCACAACATTCCTAACGTGACGGTGACTCCTTCACTAGCGACCAAGTTAAATTGGTACATCTATAGTATAACCGTGCTTGTCATAGATGATGGTATTGAAATTGAAATACTGAATGTCTAAAGTAACTTATACCTCGGAACTGTGCGCGAAATGCTTACACCGCGTCATGAGAAAATTTCATACCAACATGTGATATGTGATAATGATAAAGCGTATACTGAGCGGTCTGGGCTATTATATATAAGATACAAAAATTATAAAATATAATTTGACTATTCCGACTTCAAACAGATTTTAATTTATTTGTTATAAATTATATACTTACTAATGCGGAAAGCTGGGACTCTTGATTTTACTCGGTCAGAACCAAGTGCCACTTATTCAACGCGTGCATTCTGACTGTGCTGCTTTACGATTACGAGCACAGGGTAACCGTATTCTGTGCTTCAAAAACAGATGCTTACTGTGAATACTAGGGGTGTGGTGGTTTAATTTTGTCAAGAACTCTGAGGTAAATGGGGACCAGCAACTTATTACGTCCAAAGTAAAAAAGCGACGATGGATTTGGATTGGACATGTGCTGCGGATGTCCCAGGGGAGCCTGTCTCTTCTACCAACCGGATGAACTCTGTCTCCCTGGAAGACCGCTGATGACCATCCATAGGATGTACTCGGTGTAGGGAGTATATATAGTTATAAATATATAATTATACCCACTGACTTAAAAGGTGGTGGTTTATAGTTTAAAACATGTACATTATATTTATCGACTATTTCTATCTTAGATGTAATGTGCTTCGGCACACCTGTAATCACCCCTCGACACACTACTGTGCCACGGTACAGCGGTTGCGGAGCACTGCACTAATACTAAACTATTTTACTTTAAAATTTTATAATTCTGTCAATTTATATGTTTCGTTGACAATAAATAAAATAAAATCTTGAAAGTTAAATTAAGACCAATCTGGCCATGCCGCAGCTTGGCCGTTGTCCATCTCATTAAAAGAAACTCGTCAACATAGTTTCTACTTAGACAATTATATACAAAGTTTTATTTTGTCTATTAGAAGTTTCTCTGTCAAATTCAAAGACCTTATCAGTATTGGCAGCGAACAAGCTGCTGTGTTCGAAAACCCGTCGAGATCACGTATTTCGAGGCCCAACGTTATCGAGTGTCTTAGGTGCTCTGCGTTTGAGTACATCGATGAATTCCGCATTAAAGTGTGGAAGATTTATACGAGTATATTTCCATTACTCTTGTCTTATTTTCTCCACGCAGAATCATTATTAAAAAATATAAATTAAACATTTCCTACTGAATCACAGTACAAAAAAAATTTTGTTTTATTACTTTATGAAATATATTATTTGCGTTGCTTAATTTTTGTCCTATGTATCTTAAAATTTTAAGTTTTGATAAAATGTGTCATGGTCGAACTCCAATATTATAATGAAAAAATAATTTAGAACTCTTTTAGTGACACAATATTAATAGCTTAAATTATTTTCCTTCTAATAGTAATGTTCGTACCATTAAGTTTGTATAGGGTGCACAATAAGTCATTGATGGAATTGCTATTTACGTTGTAGAACTCCATTACAATAGGGTTAAAATAACACAATATTTAGTTCTATAAGAATGTTATCGATTTGTTACACTGACTTAATGAGTCCTGTCAGTATAGACTCGATATAATATTTGTACCTCAGAGGCAGACGGATGCAACTGACAATAACCAAATTTTTCAGGAGAACCTAAAAACAATTTATATTTTGAATACATACTCATAACTTCAAAGGAAGTTATTTTTTATTATTTTATTTTATTATTATTATTTTTTTATTAGCGATTATTATTTTCTTTATATTCTAATTCAATTAAAGTTTTTCTATAATATGTAATAAATAAATAAATAAATAAATTAGTATGGATTTGCATCCTTCTGCTTCTAAAGAGATTTTTTCACTGTGGATTTGTACCTCACTTCTCTCTTTGTAGTTAAGTCATAATAAAACAATTTGTCTGTATAAATTAAACAATACATATTACATTTAAAAAATATGTATTAGTGTGCCCATAGACACAAAATTATTGCAAGGCAAAGAGATGCAAAGGGAGTTGCATCCTAATGCATTAGTTTAAATAATAAAATATTTAGATGCAACTCCACTTGCATTCTTCTGCTTCTATTAAAGATAATATGGCATTTACATCTTTATGTTATGCCTGTCTTTCTTATTATAGCAACTAGGCCCTGCATCTCTATGCCACCAATAAATAATGCCTTTAACATGATGAATCCGTCAAAAACTCCGTCTGTCTTTGAGGTACAGATATAAATACATGCTATGATCTGTATATTGATCCAATTGATGTACATGGTTTTGAACTTCAATACATTTTTATGAACTACTCTACAGTGTTAATCATTGGATTGGTATATTAAATTAAACCAAATAATGCAACTATATGAGTACTAATTATTATTGACAAACCAATTTTTCTCCGTCATGAAACTTTCCTTTTCGGTTGATCACGTTATTTGCTTTCTTTCCCACACATTTATTTATGTTCACTATAATTCTGTCGAACTTAAATTTAGGTCCTGAAACACCCAAAGGCATTCTTAAACGTATTGTCTTCGCAAAAGCGGAAACGGAAAATTATTGGAAGTTCAATTGAAAAGATGGCCGAGACAGTCCCTTTTCGGTTCTGGGCGGAATCATCGTCCCCACCTTAGCCTTCACTTTCCTCAGAGGTCTACTAACATCCACCCACAGCGCCCTCTCCAAAGGGTATACTGTATAATCACCAATCGACCTTTTATATTGGAAAGACGATGATATCTCACAGTTAGGTTAAGTATGATTTATTGGTTTTTGGAGAAGTCAGGTAGTCTGCTCTGAAATGTGTCATTTTGATTTTTATCTTGTCATCTACTTCTTTGATGCTTCGTTTTGAATATGGTTTTAATTGGATAGTCCATAAAAAAATATAACGAGATACCGTTTGATGTTTAAAACTCCGGTTCTTTGGCCAAAGATTACAATCTTTAAAACGTTTGATTTATCCTATACAAAATATGCTTCATTAAAAAAAAGCACCCAGTAAAGCTTTAATAATATAAAATACGTAAAAAAAATAATTAAAAAAGAAAACATAACTTCATTCAATAAATCGCTTAATAATTACGGTTATATTTTGATATTTTTAACAAATTTAAATATAACTCAAGGCTTAAAAATAACCGTTCTCTTGATAGCTTGGTAAAGGGAATAAATCTGATATTTTCAATCATCAATTTTCCAGCAAATTTGTGGATTTGCATCCGACAGTATCGTACAAAATCTCAATAATCCAAATTTGGTATCGTCTTTTCTCAATCATACGATCCCAAAAACGGTGACTAGGGAGATTAGCTAGCTAGTAGTTGTTTTATAACTTTACACTTATATTCTTAGTCTATCTGAAAATTAGCTTAAGCAACTGACGTAAAACATGCCATGTTATAGTTAAACACCTCACGTCTAAATCGTAAATGTACGTATTTTGAAACGAGACTGGAAATAAAATACCAGTTTTTTGTTTTTAATGTTTCAAATAATTTAATATTATATGGCCTGTTTTAATACTCTTTTGTTAATGTAAGTATCAATTGAAAATGTGATATTTATTTTAAAAATTATCCCTCAGCTCACTGTATATCCAATATACTATTAACGTATCTAGTAACGTATATTTGAGGTATCGAGGGGGATGCAAGAAATCTTTTTCATTCTGGGCGATTACTAAACATTAAAAATTACTACAAAAAAAAATTTTATATTATGTTATTTTAGTAAATTGTATTTTTATTTTCTATTAACATAATTATTCAATAAAATTATAATCTTTTTTTAAACCGAACGAGAGTATTTTTCTGTAGTATTTATTTAACAATTTTTATTGAAAATATATGAATTTTACTTTATTAAAAATATAAAATTCTCATTTTATTTTTTTTTCAATCTTAAATCGGCCTTCGTTGCAGTGCTGGAATAATATTGGCGTAGGAAGGCGGTGGACTGAGTGGAGTGGAGGATTATAATTGAGGCGGCCAAGATTCACCTCAGACTATCACACCAGAAATGAAGAAGAAATAAATAATTATTCTAAAATATCTTTATTCAATTAACAAATTCATTAATTGTTCCTCGTTTCGCTTTTATCAATGCAGTTTTAGGTTATTATTATAGGATATTACGGCAATTGAGTAAGTAGTGCATTGGTCAACGTCGTTGGTTTCGGTTAAGATTCAAATCCTGGTATGGGCAGTTCATATATTGATTTTTTAACAGATTTCTGTTCGGAAACATGATTGTTTGTGATGTCTAAAAATCCCTTCTACTTATCCAATTCTAAAAACAAGACGTTGTGAGCTTACCACTAGTCCTGCCTTAGCCCTATCTTTTTATTCGAAGAAGAGAGGTTGAGCGACCATGAGTACCATGCAGTTTTCATAGAAAAACTTCTGTAAATTTGCATTTATTAGGAGTACGTATACTTCAATTTGGAAGCGAACATGGTAAAAAGATAGGCAGTTACAAAGCAGGAAGTCATAAAGATCTTAAACTGAACAATATAAAATAGCTCAAGTATGAAGGAGAAAAATTATTAATCGCAGAAATAGCATAAAGCTTTGATAAATGGCAAGAATCCAACGTTTTTGTTCGTTTATCTTTAAATTTATAAAAATTTCCCGAGAATGGTGGCTATATCACCCCATGAAGAACTTAAGAAACGGTCAAAAGTTGTGGTTTACTGACTGGTTGACTGTCAACCCCAGCGGGGAAATTTGTTTTGTGTCTGACTCACTTTTTTTCCTCGTATATTCTTTTCACAATGCCTCTTAGCGGAACTTCTCCACAAAGAAAGAGCATCGCAGGAAATCGCCTTAGGTCTATGAGTAAGTATTATTTAGAGCAAAGGCTAATATAGGTAGACAAGTACAATCAATCATTGGGCTTTGAGACGCGCTTGATTCGTAATCCTATATACGTACATATAAATATTTCGGATTGGTTTTGAAAGGTGTCTATGTACGATAGTAATAACTAACCTATTAGTATATTCAAAGCTAATTAATTGGACCAATTTTCGCGTTGGAAGTGTCAAATGATTAAAACATAATAGGATAAAAATAGTAAAGTAATTGGCAAAGTATTTATATTTCGGCTTCATGCTATCTTCCGAACTATGCTTAAACTTATTTACGCTTAGCTATACATAATATATACTTTTAGAGAGACAGACAATATTATGTCATCTCAGTTATTCCAACATCATAACTTGTATTTAAAATTAAGATATTTAACGAACTAATTGTGGTTTTGAGTTGTTCTAGGAAAAAAAAATACATTAATTATTAATCGTTAAAATGATTGCCTTGAAATTTTATTGATTATGCGTAATTACATGATAATGTTTTTCTACAAAATTTAATTTGGTAAAACTAAATATTTTGTTATTTTTATCTTACTATAATGGAGCTATGCCAAGTAAATGTCAATTCAATCAATGATTAAAATAAACATGAAATTGTGAATGAATATCAATTTTAATACCAGTTACTTACAACTGAATAATTTGTTTTTTATATTTTTATTATTAGTATAAGAATAGTGCCACCTATCAAGATTGACCCATTGTGCAAAGAGAGAGTATTACAGATACAGTTAAATCAAAACATATAAATATATAAAATATTGTATAAACGAAAAAATGTGTATTTTACATATTCTAAAAATAATAGCCTTTTTATCTGTGGTTTAAGTTTTTGAAATATTTTATAAATTAAATCTTTTTCTCTTTTTTTTAGTAAACAAAATACAAAGCATCTTGTGTGAAATTATCATTTGACACGACCCAATCGTGTTTGGCACGGCCCAGTAGTGAAACATGCCGGAAACCGTCAACGTATCATCTCTCGCAGTAGTAAATTCTCTCTGTAAAAGCATTGACAAAGAAAAATTATACTAAATTATCCTCATTCGTGTACATCTGCGCTTTAAATTCAAAATCACGACTCCAGATTTAGTGGGTAGTCATTCGAAATCAGTCTAATGACCCCGCGTCTCACATTAAGTAGTCAAGAGAATATCAAACACGCGGCCTATCAAAACAAAGGCTGTGTTACCGAATTGTGCCGCTGTTTTTTCTTATTTGAAATACATAAAATATAAACGTTTACGTATTTATCCTTTGACACGAAATAATTAAACAAAAACAATGTCAGCTTAAGACGTCATTCGATTCTATGACGATTTGTTTTTTGGAACGACGGTGGCAGCAGACGTTCTCAAAAATAATACTGTTTTACAATACTTCATAAATAGAAAATAACACGGTACATAGCGATAGACCAAATTACCTGATAATATATCCAGTAACCTGTTCTTTCTAGGTATTTAATGCTATAATTGTCAATTGTTAAAAAAAATTCAACTAGTGTATTATTTGCAAAATAATCGTAAATCATTTTACTAGACTGTTAATAAACTATCCCACTAAGTATTATTAAAATTTTTTAACAAACCCACAGCTGAAATATTATATTTATCATTTTTCATATTCATTTCAGTTTAAACCAAAAATTGCCACAGTTATTGTAAAACAGTTACGACATTGTACACTGGTTAAAATTCATAAATGGTAAATCGTTTTGTTTTTATATCATAAATCAGAAACTGTTAACGATTTGGGTGGCAAGAGAAAACTGTGGCGGAGGAAAATATTTATTTAGGGTTTTATTAAAAATGAATCTTCAAAAAAACTGTCAATATTCATTAACAAGAGTGATACAAAAGCTTTAATTTTCGTGATAATGACATCGACACCAAAAAATCCATTGTTTCAAAAGTTGAAGCTTTTACTGCTTTATAAATAAGACATGATCTTTACTTAAATATTGAAATGAAAAAAAAAGAAGATACAAGTTTCCAATTGACCACTAAAGGCCTAAATAAAAAAAATCATCGTTATTATTAATGTGACATCAACTAAACAATATACATCACTTATAGCAGTCATTATCATAACATATTAATTAACAAAATATCTTTCCAACATTTAATTATGAAAACGAAAGGGTACATTTTGAATTATAAATTACGGTTGCTCTGCAGAGAGGAAAAAAAAAATCATGTAGAGCTATTATTATTACAAAGACTTTTTACCATGTCCGCTCCCAATGTGAAGCATATAGCCTCCTAATATAGCTTATCTCAACAAAAGTTATTCTACAACATCTGCGTATTACTTAGTAATCAACCTCGCTTTTTCGAATAGAGTAAGGATATAAGTAGGGAAAAACCAATTTATGATACTGTCCGTACTGGGATTCGAACCTGTGCTATAACCCGTAACCGAAGCCAACAACGTTAACCACTCCACTACAGATCCGACAAACCCACAACAATGATACAGCTACATAACTATAACTACTATAAAACAGTAATATTTTCACTGGTCGTAATATTATAATACATAATATGAAGTCGTTTCTGTGATGAATGTGAGGATCATTTTTTTTGTGTGCGTACACCTCCTGTAAGTATTTCATCGAAATACTTTGAAAGGGCTCAAAGGGAGACGGATGAGAATTTCCAGTCGATCGGTTCGCTTCAAGTTTGAGCGTTTCGCCCCCCACCTATTCCCGTTCGCATTCCATAGATTAAATATTTGAACAATGCGTATTTATCACCACCGCTGCGAGGTGGCTAAAAATATTTATATGAAACCTGTAATGAAATTTTATTTCTTTGGCTCACTCAAAATACTTTCACAGTACATTCGAAATGAGAAGACTTATTGCACTTGAGACCACTTTTATTAATGTCACGTGATAGTAAACAGGGCTTAGAAGATTTGGTAGTTGGTATCATTGACGTTATCAAATTTGCAACTCAGAATTAAGCTTAATTAACGTCTTACTGAAATAAATTGCAACATATTGATTTTTTCTTATGAAATAAAGTTGCTCTGCTTACGAAAACTGATTATAATTCAGTGAATCAGCTTCTAGTTTTTGAAGAAAGTATTGGATGTAAGTATTTGTTGGGTCCGTAGTGCCGTGGTCGACATTGATGGCTACGGTTACGGATATCTCGGGTTCAAGTTTCGGTACGGACAGTTTCAAAAAATGATTTTTCAATCGATTTATGGATGTCTAAAATTTCCTCTCACCCATCTGAACGGCGCGTCAAAAATCATCTTCTAAAAAAGTATAGCTAAATTGAATTTAAGCATAGTTCTGACGATGGCGTGACGCCGAAATAGCGATCAACAACTCAGAAATATTTTGTAGAACAGAAAACTTTTTTTATTTTTCCTTTATTATAATGGAGTTTTACCAAGCCAATTCAATCAATCAATCGATTATTAATAGTTTATTATTGGGTTTTTGTACAACCTATAGTAGTAAAAAAAATATCACATCCTTATCTCTCAAAATGCATCTAAGTTTGAGATTTTTTTGAGAAGGGCTCTGACACTCGATGAAATCGACTTCACTGAATGCATTGAATTTAGCGCCGTTGAACAATTCAAACAATCATTATATGGTACATTACAAACATTCATAATTATAATATATTTAAAATTTTGTTACTTTACTTTGAAATAGTTTTAACTGATACTTTAGTTAGAAAATATTGTATTCGCTACATTCTAGCACTTACGTAGATTTTAGAGTCAGATTAAGAAGTCTTCAGTTTTATCTACACATTTTTTTATAAATATATTTTGAAGGGTTTTATCATATTCCATTTTCTCACGATTTTTCTGCGCACAGCGAGACTCTCATATTGCTCTACTTTAAATTGCGCTTCATAATAAACTGCCCTTTCCAAGATATTCTTAAGTTAAACACGAGAAGTCACAACGATAATTTTTCCCTTATTTTGTCCAAATTATAGACATTTGAGTTGCATTGACGATGCTAAAAAATGAACAATAATAATAATATATATACTCTCATTTATAATTCCGTTTCAACCATAACAAGAGGTATAATGACACATGGTCTTTTTTCAAACCTATTTTATCTACCTTCATATCACTTTTTCGTGCAAAGTGAACCATCATTTTTTTGGCAGAAGAATTGAACACCTATTTTTTAGTATATACTAACATCCATAACGTTCTTAATTGTGATTGAGACATGATGTTCCAGTCACAATATTCTCATATAAAACATATTTTGTATAACGTTTTCAGCATAATGGTCATTTATAATACATAGCGATCAATTATTGTGTAAGTGTCAGGTCACGTTTTAACTTTTTTTGTCATATTCCCAAAAATCACACCATCGAAAAATAAAGTATTTAATCATTCTTATATTATATTTGCATTAATATAATGCATTGACCAGTACAGAATTTCTAAGGTAAACAATATTATTATCTATTTAGACACTGCATATATTATATTTATACTAGTATAAACGTACCTTTCGGCGTCCGTGGCGCAATTGGCAGCGTCTCTGTCTACGGTTACGGATGTCTCGGGTTCATTTCCCGGTACGGACGGCTTTCATATGTTGAACTTTCAATCGATTTATGGGTTTCTATTCGTAGTCTGAGTCCTTCCTCCCACTAATCCCATCCTCACGGGGCGTAGCGAGAACGATTAGCTAACCACTAGTTCTGTCCTAGCCCTATCCGTCTATCCCTACTCTCTTCCAAAAAAGAGAGTTTGAGCAACTGATTATCAAGCAGTTCTAGTTGAAAAATTCTGTTAAGATACCTCCGTTAGGAGACCATATGCTGCACATTGGAAGCGGACATGGAAAAAAACCGTACCCTTCATAGATGACGGTAGTATTGAAACTGAAATACTGATTGTCTTAAGTGGTTAGTATGTCTGAACTGTGTGTACATTGCATAAAATTTTATTTTTTATAAACAGCGAACGCTTAGGTCATGAGAAAATTTCATACCGATATGTGATAATAATAAAAAGCGTCTACAGAGCGGACTGGGCTATTATATTTAAGATGGACTAGCCAATAAGACTGATCATTATTATTTGCATAAGAATACCAAAGACGATTTGTCGATTTGTCTTCTGTTAATGTACTCAAGTGTTCGAATCTCAGTAGCAACAGTTTCATAAATTGGTTTTTCAATTAGCTAATCCATTTTTTTTTAATGCATGGATTTCTGCGAACTCTTTCCCTAACACCTGTCCTTAGAACGGGGCGTAGTGGGAACGATTAGCTATCAACTAATTATGTCCTTGCCATATCATTCTATTCTTACTATCTTCAAAAAAGAGGTTGAGCAATAGAGTAACAAGCGGTTCATGTATAAAAAAAATTGTTGAGATAAGCTCCATATTGGGAGCAGACGTGACTAATAAAATTAATTCGGGTTGTTTTACTTTTTTGTACATTTAAAATAAACTTTGTTTAAACCACAGTGTAAAAACGTTGGAGTCTAGAATTACAGCAAAAGAGCTCTATACCTTTTTTATTCTCATTTAAGGGTCGTATTTTGTAAAAAAATCAGAAGAAACGTTCCAGTGAGACGAGGCTTAAAGAATAGACTTAAACATGTGTTTAAAAAGTAAATATTTCACATTTTTTATGTTAGCATCCGTTTGGAGATTTGTTTGTCTAGCATAGGAATAACCAGCGCTAAATAAATTTAGTAATACGTGGAGAATCGAGTCTCTGAATAGTCCTCGCTTTGAATAATCAGGTCATCTTGTTATTTTTTGATCACTATTCGCCGAAATGGCTTAAAACGAAAAACTGTTTGTAAATATTTTCTACGAGAATAATAATTTACACCGAAAAAATATTCAGAGGAAAGTGCTATCAGCTAAGAGCTAGGGCTTCCGATCCCGAGATCCCGGTCAATTAGTCAATGCATGAATTTCGGGATTCACTGTAAATTTTAAAAAATAATTCATATTCTAAATTAAATACTTCCTGATTAACTTCAATGTGTACTTCTATTTGTTTATTTAAATACCTGCATAATTACTACACACATTATGTTTATTTTAGTCTCTCTCTTTTCATATTTCGTAACTTTGTTTGTGCATTATTTTATAAAAAAAATCAATTTCATCTTTAAAAAAAATCTAAGCAGTTTGGATATATGCTTTAAAAATAGTTCGAACCTTTAGGTAAAGAAATTAGGCAACATATTATGAAAATGTCAAGCAGAACACAAGGAAATATGTATTTGAAAAGGGCTCTCGATATTCAGTCTTTCGAATTTCAGTTTTGAACTGGTTATACGCAACATTAACCCCCTATGTCTTTATTTTACATACTTATGCTTATGTGTGTGTTGGCGGTGTATGTGAAGACTGACCGCAGCCATTTTGTTTGCAAAGTCGTAGATTAAATAATTTTAAGCGTCTTCATTTTCTTCGATTTATTTTAGCAAGAATGCGACGAGCTTAGTTTACTTCTTGATGAATTTGGAATAAGTAATATATATTTCACATAAATCTCCATTTTTACTGTAAAAATTGATCCATTATTTTTAGCCATAGTGATCGTTTTAACAGATCAATCGACTGAAAATAAATTCGTGCGAAAACGTCTCACGCCGTAAGATTTAATGATAAATCCTGCAAAGCCAATCTTCGATCGGATCTTCGTGCAAATTAGTTTTCCTGTATAAAAGTCATATCAGATTCAACATTTGTTGTACGAATAGTCATTTACGCATTTATTGCATTTTATATTGTAATGCCGAAAACACGGTTTTTTCTATCTCTATTTTTCTAAAACCGTTAAATAGGGACTGAAAAAACTCGCTGAAATAACGGAATCCCGATTTCGATAATACCAGTTTTGCAATCCCTGTTTCCGATACTATTGTATTAGTATGTTAGGGCGATCGGCAATAATAGCATATTACTTATACCAACAGAAAAATCGTTTCCTGAAAAAACAAACACAGACTGGCACCTGCTTATTTTAATTAATACCCCATAAAATTAATGATTTTAAAATTTCAATCTATTTTCGAAAAGCTGTTTTGCTCTAACGAATTTACATATTGTACAAGTAAACAGAATTTTAAAAATGGAATATTGTTGGCCTTCTATTCAATTAATTAAAAAAAGTCTTAAGCAAATAGCTACACGATAAATAATATATAGACGGTGTTTTGATGTAACCCTAAAAATTGAAATTGTTCAGGAGAAAGTTAAAAATATTTTTATCGAAAACATTATATGGTGAGTTGTATTATGAATCTTTGAATCGCACTCCTATAAATTCACATGTTTGCAGATCCGGGATTATATGTAGGGAATGTCGATATAGTAGTGGCTTACATCAAGTGGGGGATCAGAATTTTTAAACCTAAAACAAATGTAAAATGATGTTTCCCTTGCAAAAAGGGGTAAATTTATTTTTCTAATTAACATCATTTGGCCGAGACCTACTCTGTCGTCTTTAAAATGAAATCGAATCATTGAATTATTTTCGTATTTTTGAGGGTTGTATATAACAAAGCATACTTTTCTTAATTGGAAATAATATACAATATAAAATGAACTACCCCTAAAACTAAAAAAAATCGGTGAAACACAAAAACGTCGTTTGCTGCTAATATTGCAAAGTGGATATCGGTTTTGCTTTTAGTCGCCTCATAAATTATGTTAGGTTAATAATTGAACAGTTTTTGGCCTATCGCTTTCTCTGTATAAACCGTGAATACAAGCATCACAGATATTCTTGTTTTGGATAAAAACCGATTTACAAATCAATGTATTGTATACTGTATGAGAACATTCATTCTAGAATTCGTTCGCTTGACCGTGTTACCGAGTATGACTAAAGCAGGCCCGGGAATAGTTTTTTACTAAAGAGCCTCATTTAAAATTCTAAATGAATGGTTGGCTGCATGTACAATACTTTTTTTTAGTTAAACATTATTTATTACCGTGGAAAAGCGAATTTAACAGAGATATAAACCAAGATGTGACATGACTAAAAGTGCCCTAAATCAGCAATGGATAAAAAATCGGTTAAGAGTTAATTAATAAGTTCAAAAGAGCCACAGGTGCCAACTTGTTTTAAAAGATGGGTACAAACAAGTAAATATTTGTCGCAAATACATATCGCAAAGAGAAAGTTAAAAGTACATATTTACTACGCAGCAACATATTAAGATAAAGCTTCTTGCAACGTTTGGAATGACTGCCGTACATTAACATTACATAAATATTTTTAAAAAACCAGTCAAAACATAACTATACGATACTGTTTTATGATTTCCGTTGCACCAACCTGTTTACTCGTCCATCCGCGTATCGGTTGACCAATATTCCATACTGAATTGTAGGAAGTCCCATGGAACTACCACCGGTGCCGAACGCCAGACTACAAGCGATGCATCAAAAACTATTCTTCCAGAAAATCAGTTCTGTTTCTCGACCAATGGCCTTCTTATTGGTTAGATTTTTGTAGTTACGCCAACTCTCTGATTGGCTGAGGCGCGTACGTTTTCGTTTTAAAGTGTTTACGTTGCACAAATATTTATCTGAATATTCTTATAAAAGTGACAATAAAATATCAACATTTTTATAAATATAAAATCATACTACGTTTCGTGAAGCTAGGTCCTTAGCCGAAATATTTTTTTCAATGATACATTTGTTATTTTAAGCTACAAAAAAGAATTTTCCACAATATTATCAAACTTTAATATTTAATCAACATAAAATAAAAGATTGGTATACTCATAAAGGAGTATTACAAAGTTCATAAGTTTTAATGTTATTTTAAAAATGAGCTACCACTAAACCATTGAAAATAAATCTATAATAGCGATCATTATTGCGCAATGTTGTTTTAATTTTTAATAGCTCACGATTCGTTAGTAGAATCTCGAAGTATTATGATGTTAGTTTATTAAGCTTTAGTACTTTGAGTTGGGTAATCGATGATCGTTAACCATAAAATCTACATTCCCTATGGGTAGTATTTGAATTATTACGGGCTTTATTTAGCAAAGTAATCAAACCGATTACAATCGATACTAAAATAACTTCAAGAAATCCCGATAACGATTATTAATTTCGGAGCTTAACGAAATTTATTTGAGCCGGGTGTATTAGGAAAATCGATCGTCCAGTTCATTACTCAGACATCTCCAAACAACCCATTTTCAGATAATGGGAAAAGCAATATTCAAATGGTCTACATAAATAAAATATTATTGTTTTGTACCCAAGTTTTATGCGTTTTATAAACAGATGTTTAACAATAAGATACTTTCCGAGTAAAGTCGGTAGAAGGATATTTTGAAATATAGAAGGCTACGACGTTAGCCACTGCACCACAGACCCGACATAACATACATGAAATTATTAAATTTTAGTAAAATCTATTATCCCAACTTATCTTGTATTGGAAAATTTTAATGATATCTCATAACCTAACGTATTTATGTTATGTACATCAAAAAAATACGCAAAATCAGATGTAACTTTATAAAATTAATGACGTTCCCTCTTCTGCTCCTGTAGCCGTCATTTGTTTGCTATGTCGTATACATTAAGCCGCGATTACACAAGGAGACAAAATTAACAACACGTCGACTAGAGGCGAGGCGTTTACGTCGTTGCTGCGGGACCAATGCCGCAGAACATTTTGCCTGTATATATCAAGACTCACGTCAGTTACCGCAGAAGTGTTGCCCGAGGACGTTATGTTGGCCAATTTTTAGATAAAATGAGTTATGAATGTAGTTTCGTAAAATATAACATTTATTCTAAGTCTGTGATATTATAACATTACATATTCTTATGAATTTGAAGTATTTTGAATTGAAAAAAAAAATTATTATGAAAACGTGACATATGGCAATGATTTTTACGACTAAACTATGAAAATGGTAGTGTCATTTTGACACATCACGTCATTATGATATTATGGACGCTTTTAATCTCAAAAGTGGTGTATAAAAATGAAAATATATCTCTCAGTAAAGGCATACATTGTGCCGTCATATTTAGTTCATTTATAATATTCAATAATAAATACATTTATAATTTAAATTCCACGTACAAACTCGCCAACATTTGACATGTTGCATCTTACACTCATTTCATAGTGTGGCAGTGCGATCTTGAGGGACAGTGGGCAACGCTACAGCGTCACGTAAACTCTATGCTGCGGGACATTTTGTTTCCTAGTGAATACGGGGCTTTAAAGTGCGTTTCAATGGGTGACGACAATTGAGTTTATATAATACTATTACCACAATATTAGTTAGATTATGAGGGTGATATGAATTATGCATAAACTAGATTGTAAACAAGAATATATACACGCAATATGTAGTATGACATGTATACCGCATAACAAAGTCAGTATCGAATCTTCATATTATATCAGAAAAATACACAAGATTGAATTTAGTAAGACGTATTTTGAATATGAGTCTCGTAATAAAATCGCGTCAAATCTGATACTCGGATGATGAAAAATACCGAATGCATTATTTATTAGTGTTGGAGATGAGCCAGTTTTCTATTCGCATTGATGAATTGTTTACTTTATACATCAGACGAGCTTAAGTCGGGTCATTGATAAACACTGAAGCAGTGATTAATGATCATCGACTTAATGCTATTATTTTGTTTCAATGATGCCAATTTACCCTTCAAAGTATCAAGTTTTGACTTGATAATGTAATTCTAAAGATGTTTTGAAACAATGAAAGCTTTTTCCCTGTTACTCACCATCTCACAGCGGCTTTAAAGTTCTTTTAAGAAGTTCAAAAGCATTTTGAACTGCCTTTTCTTATTGATTAATGTCTTATAAATGTTTGCCTTGAAACAAAAACGCTAAAAACGTAATGGAAAAAATACAAAAATTTACTAACGATTATTAATCTACGAAAAACACTATGGATATTTGAACAGTTACAGTATTACAAACGCTGAATCGAGTTGATTTGGGTTTAGATTCAAGAATAATCCAATCGACACCGGATTTTTCTTAAAATGTATATAATGTATGTTTTTTTATAATGACAGTGGAATAAAAGTATCCTTAAATGATTTCTTCATACTATCACTAATTCAGAATATAAAATACATTAATTTCTGTTTCCAATGTGTAACATTTTTATTTCAAAAGTAAAATCAGACCTTCTCAGCTCGTAAGATCATCAAATAATACAAAGGTTTTGTTCTATTATCAGTTGCTAAGCGGTCATATAAAAATAATTAAAATAAATAATAAAAATAAGTCATATAAAAATTTGAAGTAAAACATTTAATTTGTGTTTTATTTTTTAACCAGGATCTTTAATTATACAAAATACATAGGCATTGAGTATAAAACACAGATAAATTATCGTGAAATTTGTTTTGATCTATCACTAATTGTCACATTTATAAAACGTCACGTTTTGTGAGATGTAAATCGATGTTTCGTCTCTCACCTTTTCTAACCTTTTATAAAAAATATAAATGCAGCATCAATAAAATATTTCATAAAATCGTGTTCAAATCTAATGTTTGTCATTATTTATACTTTATTATATGAAATCTAAATGTTTGCACAAAATTACTGCGCAGTAATAGAATTCAATTTTCCAAATGTTCCATCTTTCCCGATTATCACATTATGAAATATCATATTTTCGTATTCATTCTTGAATATTTATTCAAAATACGTATCAAATCATGACGAATAGAATAATAATATGTAGATATATGTGGTGGTTTTCTGGTATTTTATATCTGTATTGAACCATTTCGTTTTCAGACATCTTTTTTATTATAATTTATTTGGGCCGTATTTCATTCGATACTTTCTTTTGCGAAAATGTAATTTGAAAAAGAAAGATTGCGAAGAAAATGTGGGTTCCTGCTTTTTTCAGGAAAGGTTAAGAAGCTTACAGAGGACAACCATTATCTTTTGGAATACACATGATTGCCTCAATAGCAATTCGATACACACAAGCATTTTTTTTAAATATATATGAACATGACGAAGCTATGAGACTGTCATTTGTAATTTCTTCAACGAGAGAGTAATGCAATATATCGTTACGAATGTAACTAAACGTTATCGTACATAAGTACGGCTATATAATAAGGATTACATAAAAAATAAGGGGATTATAGTAAACTGTATTGTTCGAAGTAAACTTTATATTAAAACATTAGTAACTATTGAAAATCCATAGTTTATCATTCAGGTTATAAAACTAGTTTTCAAAATGCAAGCATTCGTTTGTTTAAATAACATGACTCTTGGTTGTAATTCTTAGAACGATTTATTTTAAAAACAAAACATAATTTGTTTTTCCACCTGTTTATAATGATCATGATCGGGTTCGCTCATCACGAACATTATCGACTGATCAGTTGAAAATGCCTGTTCGTTTAATGATCGTTTAAATCAAAATTTCAATCAAATTTCAATCATAATTTTAATTTTTAACACAACTGTGTGTTTTATTGTTAGGAAATTCTATAAATTGCAATAAAAATAAACTGTAATCGATAGTAATAAAAATAATCGATAGTAACGATAATGTCACATTAATGAATAGTTGGAATTTTCTTAATTAATAATATAGAAAATCATAGTTATAAAATATATACAAAACTATCCGAATTTTAAATGAGACGAACGTTTGGAAGACCATGGTCGTCGTATTTGGAAACGAAAATAAAGAAAAGACTTTTATTTTTTCTTCTTTTCTTGAGCGTCACCTTCATATGGACTTACTTTCTGGAGGAGAATTCCCGAACGTACATCAATCATTTATATATGTATTTATTAAAAGGGAGAGTGTCATATATTTTCCATACACCGATTTCATTATCAAAATATATTGCCATCACTTGATCTTCAAAATAAAAAATGAGATTTAAAGACTTTTTATTGCACATTTTCCGAAAAAAAATCATTGAATACATTTCTGTAGATACTGATGTATTAATACGATTAAAAAATATATATGGTTAGTTCTTAATCTTACAATACTGGTAGAATGTAAGGCTTCCTTATTTTTTTACTGTATAAACTATTAATTTATTCGTAACATTAATAATATGAAGTAATGTCAATTTATATATTGCATTAAAAATACAATTATTATTATCATCAAACTAATGTCATAGAACTACACGAAAGTTCAGCGTTCTCATAATTCATGTAGATGGGATACTTGAATTGGAAGTAATTTTGATAATTAATAATGATTCAATTAATAAATTAATGTGCTAATTAATGAAATACTCTTGTTACACAATCTATTGTTATAAATCAGAATGTCCAGTAAGCTGGTAAGTTGCCACCATGTTATAAAATAGACCTTAATTTTTTCTTCGCCAACAAGTTGGTTCTGTTTTTGTATTTGGCATCTTTTCATAGCAGTGAATGGAAAATCAAAGGAATAAGAATGAAAGTTCTGAAGAATAAAACAAATAACATGTAAATATTTAATACACTTCTCGAAATGGAATCTTCCTTTTCACTTTTTGGCGTTACTGGATCATCCCATATCGGTTTTGATTACGTGGACTTGATTTCAAAGTTTTCAATTAAGATTTCATCTATAATATTCAGAATATTGGACGATCGCAGCCTTAACGCTCTATCTCAAATCGACTTGATTTTTATTACTGTCATTACAGGTGATAAAGTCTTCGTTATCATTTTAAAATAGCAAAAAATAATCCATTAATCTCTCGTAGAATCAAGACTTATATTCCGAGAAAGGTTAAAAACAATTTTCAATCAAAGCCATATACTTCTCTTTTCTTCGCAGGGAAGGCTTTTTTGTAGTTGATAAATTTTCCGAGAGCACAACAATGTCAGTTTAAAAGCTGATAGAAAGATGAGATTGGATGACCATAGTTTTTTATCTGTACCTAAAAGAAAATTAATTATATTTTAATTTAGATTATTATCGTAACGTTATCTGGATATTTATTAAATAAAATATGTTATGCCAATATAGCCCTTATATCTGCCTCTATCGACAACTCATATTTTTTGGTTGAATTGTTTGAAGAGATTTTCTTTTTTACATAACATTATAATCCAATGCAATGTAAAAAAAAACATTGTATCGTAAAAATGAGTATGTACATACATTGTTATTTTCCTTAATTTTGTATCGTGATATATTTTGGTTGTTGACGTAATATATACTTTTCTTAAAGTAATATTATTATCTTATACTAATGGACCCTTTTATTTCTTTAAGAATGTTGCCGTTCAGCAAAAGAAAATTGAATTTTTAACCAAATTATTTGTCTAATGAGAAAACTTTCGAGTTTTGTTTTCATAATGAAGATTTCTTTTTGGTGCGATTCTTTCCAAAGGAATTATGTGGACAGCTAAAATTTAATCGTTTTTAAAATGCCCAGTTTCACGGATAAAAAAACACTAATTGTAGCTGATGAAACAAATCAATTGATGTAAAGAGAAGCCTTTGTTGAAATGAGAGTTTTCATTATTATACATTGTAAACATTTCAATGAATTCAACACAATCTGTATTTAAAATGTCGATCTTGTCGCATATTTTTTAAGTTTTCATAACAAAAAAACCTCTTTATATAAATAAATAAACTGTACGAAATTCACAATAGTAACGACAAAACAAATCGTGTGAACTTGTTTTCCCGTAGCTTACGTTAAGTTTTCGTTTCAGGTTTTAGATAGATTCGGAACATTCTTTCATACCTATGATTGTTTATACCGTTTCCATTATACATATAAAAAAATCATTTATGGAGGATATTTTTTCAATTTATATCTTAAGCGGCCGCGCTCATGAAATTGGCCACATGCAACTCTGCTTCTGGCAAGAATTGATGTGATCATTTAACATGTTCTCTTGTGCATGTTAATTTTTAATTTTTAAATCATTAATTTTTACTATGTACCTTATTTCCCACTGTGCATTCTCAATTTTTTAAAGTATCAATTTTCTCAATTTCTCAATTTCAGTATCAATTATCTCAATTTTCTCAAGTATCTACCGAATCATCATTTTTATCTAGGATAGGTTTGGGTACACGTTTTGAGTAAAGGGCCACATTAAAAAAATTAAATGGATGGTGGGCTGCAAGTAAAATACTATTTTCAGATAAACATTATTTCCTACCGTGAAAAAGGAATTTCAACATTAAAAAATGAGTTATTCTTTAATAACACAAAAATAAGTATCGGGTCACATGTGGCCCGCGGGCCGTAGTTTGCCCAGACCTGATCTACCTGATCAAAATCAATTTTTAATATTTTACTTGTGTGCCTAGTCAAAGCTTTCACTATATAGTTTTTCTTATTTTCTTTAGTAATAGGACGCAAAAAAATATTCCGACTGTATGTAACAAACATTCATTATAAAACATATTTCCGATTGGGTTTCAAATGAATGTGTGTGATAATTAATTATTTAAAACCTAATATGACATTAGCGAATTTCACTCGAGGCATTCTAAATAAATTGCCTTTTCTACAATGGGCTGAAATTGTTCGCTACAATGGTATTATTTCACGACATTCATGATGTTTACTTTAGGCAAGATGAACGCCTGTCAAATAATTCAAGTTACGGTGACCCGAAATAAATTTTCGTGCATAAGGGAAACGCGCTATACATATTATAACGCCACAAGCAATGAAGGATGTTATTATTAGCCACCAACTTGGCTTAACTCATTTTAAAGTCATAACTGCAAATAGTTTTAATGGGATATTAACATAGTTGAAAATCTGATATTATATCGACTAGTGTCGTACTTTTTAGCTTATTTAATAATATGAACTTTTTTAGCACCCTGTCAGTTGTGGGCAATGTGAAGTAGGGCTTCCAATCCCAGGATCCGGTTTTTGTGTTATTAAAGAATAGCTCATTTTTTAATGTTGAAATTCCTTTTTCACGGTAGGAAATAATGTTTATCTGAAAATAGTATTTTACTTGCAGCCCACCATCCATTTAAATTTTTTAATGTGGCCCTTTACTCAAAACGTGTACCCAAACCTATCCTAGATAAAAATGATGATTCGGTAGATACTTGAGAAAATTGAGATAATTGATACTGAAATTGAGAAATTGAGAAAATTGATACTTTAAAAAATTGAGAATGCACAGTGGGAAATAAGGTACATAGTAAAAATTAATGATTTAAAAATTAAAAATTAACATGCACAAGAGAACATGTTAAATGATCACATCAATTCTTGCCAGAAGCAGAGTTGCATGTGGCCAATTTCATGAGCGCGGCCGCTTAAGATATAAATTGAAAAAATATCCTCCATAAATGATTTTTTTATATGTATAATGGAAACGGTATAAATAATCATAGATATGAAAGAATGTTCCGAATCTATCTAAAACCTATTTAATCCCGTAATCCCGTTATTGATATCCAGACAGTCCGGGATTCACTAAATGCTAAAAAATAATACATATATAAATTAAAACTTTCTGATTTACTACAACGTGTACCTCGTGTGCATAGTTTTTTTATAATACCTATAAAATTAATATAATTTTATTGTAGTCTCTCACCTTCTCATATTTCGTAATAGCCTTTCTTAATCAATTTAAAACGGAGGACAACTTCTTAAATGAATGGAGGACAATATTTTAATGCCAAATTGAAGGAAATGTCCTGTTTTTGGATACCGTTTGGTAAAATCTACAAAAATAATGTTATAACTAAAATAAAATGTAAAATTATTTTGGTCATTACGTTTTTTTTAAATAATTGTATCATAAGATTATTTATTTATAAGGAAAACCTTTATTCCGATTCTTAACTTTAAAATGAAGAATGGGTTGGGACTATTTGCTTTTACTGGACATGGGAAAGGGGTTAGATACTAACTATAAAAATAGTTATTACCATAAAAGTTCTAATTACAAAATTAATTATTAATATTTGAAGGTGAAAATCCCGACACCCACCTTCAACCCTCTTTTCTATCCAAACCTCTTTCACTGTGAAATAGTTTACATTAGAAATAAATAACCTTGCGATATAATTAGTCTGAACACGCTTCTCAAAGAAGCGAAAGACGTGTCACATTTAGTAACACAACCAGTGGAATAATAAAGTAATCAATTTTAATTTTATATTAAAAAAGAATTTCCACAAAGTCACCGCCGACTATTTTTAAGTTCAGTAAATTTTTCAGTTCATAGAAAAATAAGCCTAATAAAAAAGTTGCCCACCAAAGTTGTAAAATATTCAATTTTTTATCATGTTTGAGATTTAGTTTACATGGTACTCAGTATTATATAAAGATTTAAGCTCATTTTTAATCTTTTCAGATTTCTCTAATAATCAAAGAGCTTTTACTGAATAGCATTAGATTTATGATATTCACTATACGTTGGAAAATCGCTTTGTCTGCTACCGATATTATGTAGCTTTAGAATTTTCCGTTGGAGGTTTTGTTCGATATCTGCAGCTTCTGTTATACCACTCAACTCCATGAATATTTGCTCATAACAACATTTACGACCACCACATCCCACATCCCACCACCTTCTCAATAGGAACATTAAAGGAAGGTGTACCTTATTTCTATTGTTTGTGAGTTTCAAATGTTAAATCTTGAATGAAAGGTAGATACACAATATATATATATATCAATCATAATTTTCATATGGAATTTCACTATCGAATAAATTGGGCCTGTACTATTTTAGTAACAATGAACAGCCGATGAAAATTTATCCTTACATAATATATTCGAATATGTAATGAAACTTCTTTGACTAGTCCAGTCAGTATATTATAATGTATAAATATATCTATATTGTTATGTAATAAATTAAGAGTTTGTGAGAATGTTTTAGTATAGGTACACAGTTTAGAGTCACTCATAACTTGGTTATATTATTTTGTTGATGTTCTTGGATTTTGGTCAGAAATAATAAATAAAAACAGCTATATTTTTAACGGTCAAAGTTACAGGTGGTTTTTTATTGATAGCTCTATGGTATGAAAGTAAAACCACGTCGCTTACCAAAGTTAGGTCAACGCTCGACTCGCATATTACAATTAAAATTGGTAACAATATTTCTATACGTCGAGAAGCAATGAGAAAGAGACGCTCGAGGTAGGTAGGCATACTCATAATTATGTGTTATGTGTCAATATTTACAATATAAAAGAGGGAAGGTAATGAAGCTATCTATATAGAGGTATCTCTACAGAAGTTTTTATAATTTCAGTTTCTCAACCTCTCTTTTTCGAAGAGATTAGGCATGATAGAAGGATAGGGCCAGGACAGCACGTTATCTTATCGCTCTCGCTACGCCCCGTTGTTAGAATCGGATAAGTGGTAGATAATTTCAGTCATCACAAACATCCATGCCTTCGAACAGAAATCAATTCATGAAACTGTCTGAACTGGGATACGAACCCGTGAGATTCATCACCGAAGTCAAAGTAGTTGACCACTGTACTACGGAGCCAACATGAATTCAATACATTTAAGGAATTTCCACAAAGTTAGAGTATATGTACGCTTTCTAACATTGCACGATAATTCATATTTGAGTATAAAACACAGAGCGTATGAATGGATTCCGTGATCCTAGATACTAGAGCTGAACCCTAGAGCCGGAGTGCAAAATTATAAAGAGGCAACTTTACCACCAAACCCGACAATATTTTGACGTTAAGTACTTTTTTATATATAGATATTTTTATCATAATCGCGTAGACAGAATGTTTAATATTTTATATTCAATGGATTCGGTGGTTGGTTTGTAAGTTAGGTATTCCACTAGTTGTGCTATGTGTTACACCTCATTTAGAAGCACCTTCAGACTAACTAAGATAAATACATCAGACTACAGACTAATATAGAGTTAGTCTGAAGATGCTTCTCAAAGAGGTGAAACACGTGTCGCAAATAGTATCTCAACCAGTGGTATAAAACATTATCTGCTGTTTTGTATTATAGAATGTTTTTTTAAAGTCAATAAGCTCCGATCCTTGCAGCGTCCTACTCAAGTTTGCCTTACACAGAACACAACAGATCTACACTGTGAAGTTCGTAAATATACCTGGTAATTGGTAACATAATTATTATCAGTTCTGGATTGACACTTAACATCAACAATGTTAGCTAGGCAAAATAGTTCATAGATACCACTGAATTGGAACTACAAAGAGCATGCAGTTCTGCCATATCAAAAGACAACGGGAGACCAATGGCATTAATACTCCGTTGTACTACTAATCTGCAGTACAACCGACAGGCGTAATATTATACTATGTAATATGTCGCCAACCTTTGATAGAATATGAGAGTAGAAAATTTCGATTTTTTCAAAATTAAATGTAAAGCAGGTTTTTTAAGTATGCAAAAAATATGGATGAAGTATTTAAAACAATATGACAAAACTATTATCACTAAGTATATGATCTACATTGATATCTGAATTAATTTTAAAACTGATTTGACAATAATAACTTTAAGCCCAAATTGAGAAAATAATAGCATAAATAATTTAAAACTAATAGGATTTCATTCAAATGTGATTAGGAAAAAATATAATATAGAGATACTTACTGATTCTAAATTGGTAATTAAAAAGATTGAAATTTAAAAAAATAACTTTCATATTCTTCGGCGCATAGCTCGTAGACGTAAACGACGAAGTGATCTTGAAATAGTCAAAAGTCACAATTTTCAAAATTCATCAAGCAATGCTACAAAAGAAAGATTCAAATGAAAGTAAAATATCACAGTACTTTCATCTCTCATAATTGGTTTACTATCTATTATTAGACAATTTAATCTTTTTATAGATAATAAATTTTGTGGAAATCGCAAACAATTTTCTACGAGCGTTACAAAGATTTGTGGGTGGAACATAATATTATACTAGCGCTGCGATTTCGCTTTGCTTCAAAATTGTATACATTCTAATATCAGATGTATATTGGATCGTACAAGTCACATGTGGGGCTTCTTAATCTACTTCAAAACGGGTACATTTCTAACTTATTACATTATTCGATGATGACCTAGTAGAGCATGAAACCAGTAAATTCTTGTCCTGTAAAATAATACCTTTATTCAAATTATATAAATTGAATATTCTGATTGTTTGTTGCAAAAATCTTTTTCGACATATCACATAGAATGAATAAATTTGATATATGTTAATATATGATAATTGAAATTGATAACTTTTTCCACAGGTTGTGTTACTAAATGTTTTTCCTGTTTGAGAAGCATCTTTAGAATAAGTGTATCGCAAGGTTTTTTATTTCTAAGTTAAAAAATGATCCTAATTCTGAACCTAAAAATGAAGGGTGTAAAAAGATTATTTCATTCCACTGGATTCACATTCTACTGATTACAAAATTAATAATTGTTGTTTGGAAGTGAAAATCACTGATTTTTATTAAGAATAATTACTATTATTGTTTATTAAATAAATAACCTTAAGAGGTCAGAGTGTCACATCTAGTAACACAATCAATGATATAACAAGGTTGTTAATTTTATTTTTTTATTAAAATAAATATCCATAAAGTTACTGCCGAATCCATCGATAGTATTGATCTATTTTAACGATAATTGAATAAAACTTTTTTTGGTAATGCAATCACGCTATTTCCTAATCGGTTTTTATAAAATAATAGCGACAAAGCATCATTTTTTCTTGTTTTAGGAGATGTGGATTAGAAAATTGAATTTTTGAAAAGCTGTAAAACTGAGAAATATTTGTTTTACTTAAATTATCTTGATAGGAGGTACTGAAATGATAAATTTTTGATATATTTAACAAATTATTAAATTTGGATTATTGAGATTTTGTACACTTCCATGTATTTTTTCACTAACGACCCGGGTTTCGCCTTTCGGCATCTTCAGGCATTCGAGCACACGAATGGACTCGAACTGAGAGACAGTAAACAGTGTCTAACGTTTATATTTTAACACTAATTTACTGTAGAGTTCAGTCAATCTTGCTGTACTAGCAATATTGATATAATTTAAGACATCGACTGAGGGTGCTTGATGGAATTCGTGTGCTCGAATGCCTGAAGATGCCGAAAGGCGAAACCCGGGTCGTTAGTGACAAAATACATGGAAGTGTACAAAATCTCAATAATTCAAATTTGATATTGAAATTCCATCAAGCACCCTCAGTCGATGTCTTAAATTATAACAAATTATTGTTGAAGAAATTCGTAATATAATATCAATAATTGCTCATTTTAACGATCGTAGCCTTTTTAATTTTGCATCCTTTTAGTGATTTATTCGTAATCGTAATGTATATAATACATCCTTGCATTAATTAATTTCTGTTACATTAGCATGCCGTTGTTTGTTAAAGTAAATAGTACTAATGGCTCAAACATTAGACCAATTAATTATGCAGTCAACACACTCAACAAGTCCTCGCCATGGGGTATTTGTATGGTGAACATCATTGAATATTTTTATTGCAAACGCAGCTTTGGTACACGCTGAAGTATACTGGTCATTAGAGGAAAATATAGTAAGGTTTACTTATATAACTAATTAATATACAAGTGTGTTTAAACGTTATTATTATAAAAATTTTCCACCAACTAAAAAAAATGTATAACTATCTGCTTAAAACGGTTTTTGAATTATAAAAAAATATGTTATTTTAAATAACAACGGCTGATTTAACTTTCTCTTCAAAGAAAAACCATACTTTTTTTTATTTTCGTTTCTCCTTATACTGGCATGACTATTTTTTCAAACGACTATGAAAAGGTTCAAATTCAACGCTTTATTTTTAATCATTTCATAACGATATCAGGTCTATTCTTGAATTCTCCTTCCGGTTGCGTGGGTGATATAAAACTCAAAAGGCAATATATATTTCCCAAGATGAAACATTTTCCCGAAATATCTTCTCTTATTCAGTGCCAACTCTTGGATCATCTTTTACATATTGAATGTACAACTTTATTGAACATGCTCTAGAAAAGATTTAAAATGGGAATATTTCAAAATGAAATACTAAACTTGAATTTTAAATATTCACAATTATACAAATATAACGTCACAATATTAATATGAGAGATAAAAATAAACATATTTCGTTATTATACAAGGGCTAATTTTTTTCATTCGTCATTTAATATTCATATTATTAGCATCAAGGTATTTCAGACAATCTGTATCGAAAAAAATTATGAAGGGTTTTCATTTTTTTTAATTCAATTTTCGTTATCATTCTCCTTCTTTAGTAACAAAAACTATTTTTAACACATATTTACAGGTATATTTTAATTAATTTTATGAATTATAGCGTAATAATTTTCATTTACTGTTTGATAAAATAAAGCTACTGCAAAAATCAATGTTCTTCAAAATAATCTATATTTTTAGATAGTTATAAACGTTTTAAATATAAATTCTTCTTGTATTATCGTTCAAAATACATTTTTTATATTATGTCAATAGCAAGTAATTTTCATTCATGATAAATTACACTAGAAATATTTTTATAATTAAAAAAATTATTTTAACTAATACTAAACTTTAAATGAACACAGTAAAAAAATACGTCTATTTATATTTTGCAGTAATTTTTAGTAACATATAATTTACTTTTTAATTAAATATATATAATAAGGTAAAAAAATATCGTTCATATGAAAGTTTAACATTATTTCATAATTAAATTAATTACATTACTTTTTCCTTTTATGATAATTCTGCTCATTAAATTTAAACTTAATCATTGGAAGTATTTAGATACATATTTCACTTCCCTCACTAAACGAATTAAATCAATTTTGAAAAACACTTGTTGGAATATGCTATGTTTCAAAATGCTTACAATCGCGTTGTGAAATCATGTTGACAAAATGTGTCGCTTAATTAGGACAAACACTTACCTTGCGCAATATTACATCGTCCCATAGCAGATCCAAGAGTGGAAGGTCCTTTATCCTGAGGTTCCATACCTGCAGAAACACCATGAGAATCCTTGGCTTCCTCAGAACCACCTCCCTTGGCACTTAAATCTCCGTCGTCGTTCACTGTCACCTTGACTTGGTCACCGACGGCGGTGGTCACCCGCGGTTCCGTATTGTCAGAATCTGGCCACGTGTCGGCGGCAGCGGCGCACGTGTTGACACGCTGCATGGCGCGGTGTTATAGGTGCGGGCGGTCGCCTCGCGCGCTCGTTTGCGATTCAATCGGGGGCGGCCGGCGGGGGTTCCCTCGCTTCTCATGAACAGGGCTGGCGGGGCGCAGGGCGGATGGATAGGACTACCACGCGTTCCATCGCTACGCCAGACAGTTGACCAGAAAAAATTATGCTCAACAAATGTTCCTTAAATACTTACGTTTCCACCAAAAGTCTTAGAATGATAAAGCTTTTATTTAATCAAAACAATACTTTTTCAATTATTACAATATAGAATAATTGAAAAAGTATTTTCAAATTTAAATAGAAAATTTTTTCAAGTTACCAACTCCTTCAAATATTTATATTTCAAAAATAATAATGAGTGATGTATAGCGTATTTAAATATTAAATTTGTAATTAATTTTTGCAATTTTCTTTCGCAGTAAAAATGAAAAACCTCTGAAAAAATATTTTTAAAAAAATCGATAGGCTTCTATTAAACGGTGAAAAAAATATTTAAGATACTTTTTTTAATTTTCTGTTTAAATTTTGTTTGTACAAAAAACTATAAATTTAATTTAATAAAACCAAACGCTTGGTTTCCATCGGGCCAGCGCAGGCGGCCGATGGCGCGCCGCCCTATGCGCGCCCGCTACCAGGAGCACATCCCGACGAAGAGATAGATATCACTCATAGAGGTGAAAACGCCAGCGCGCAGGCGTCACGACGCTGGGCGTGGCTTAGCGTCGGCCGCTCGGTGGTTTTCCACGTGACCGGATTCTAAATGCAGATTTCTATCAGAAGTATACCAACAAGTAAAAGCTTGGCTACAAATTCAATACGTATTTCAGTTTACTTTGAGTGCGGTTTTATACTTCCGATGTGAAAATTTGTATAAACGTGATCATGTAGAAAGTGGGTACTTGAATAGAGCAGTGCGGGGCGGTCGTCAAGCAGTCTGGCGGGAAAGGTATATGTATCGTTAATAGAGCTTTAAAGAAGCTCCTGGTAGCCGGATTGCTTGTAAGCTTTGGTGCGTGCGATGAGTGACACGACATCAGAGAGAAAATACCCCTAAATATGCAACCTCCATGCTAGGTGCATTTCAACAACGATGTTCTTTTAATCATCCTTTGTTTACATATATTTATTATAAATGAAAGATTTAATGGTAGATAATCGGATCCATGGTGTAGTGGTCAGAGTCGTTAGATTCGGGTACGAATTCCACACGTTCAAATCTTTGTACAGACGGTTATTCAATCGATTTATGATTTTTTATCGATTTTTCAATCGGTCGAAGGCATGGATGTTTATGATGTCTACTCCTACCCTATCCTTCTCTCCTTACTCTGTTCAAAAAAGTGAGATTGGGGAACTAAGTATCCAGCAGTTCTTCGTAGAAAATCTTCTGTGGAATTACCTGCATTAGGATTACATATGCTACACATTCTAAGCGGGCATGGTTTTAAAAAAAAATATTCTGAATATGCATTAAATACAATGACATATTTTAAATACTACTTTTTCAATTTTAAATATGCACATTTCATAATTTTAAATGTTTACAATGTGGACTTCTCAGATGTTATTGTAAACTAGTGCTTTATTCGGTGGGATTCATCAATTTAATATATGTAAAGATTGTAAGAAAATCGGTTTTTGTTTCAATTTTTATAAATTTCTAGAGTTGAAAGGGTTGAATCGCTGGACAAACACATGTATAACACAGATTACCGACTAAAATTTTAAATATAAACATGAAATAAAACCACTGACTTGTGAAACTAATTTTTAGCTCAGATTCAAATTACAACGAAAGAAACGTGTTTCTTATACGATATACTTTTCTTATTAAACTTGCGCGTGGTCAATTGTTATTACCAATTGGCTACGTATAATTTTGTAGTTTAATAATTTTACGCATCTCATTTCTATACCACGACATACTTTACTTTCTTCTTTTTATAATGTTACCCAAACATTGGTAGTTTTTAAAATTTTGTGATAAGTAGATCTTAGATTAACTTTGCTTAGTGATATTTTTAAACTTACATTCTAAATCTATTAACATTTAAGAAATCAGCTAAATATATTTATAAACAAAAAAAACAAAGCCTTGTCGGCGTTCGTGGCGCAGTTGGTAGCATCGCTGGCTACGGTAAGGGATGTCTCGGGTTCAATTCCCGGTGCGAACGTTTTTCATAGATTGATCTTTCAATCGATTTATGGATTTCTGTTCGGAGTCCTCCCTCCCACCCATCCCATCCTCACGGGGCGTAGTGAGAGCGATTAGCTAACCACTTCTCCTGTCATAGCCCTATCCTTCTATCCCAAGGTTGAGCAACTGAGTAGCAAGCAGCTCTTGTAGAAAAATTCTGTTAAGATACTTCCATTAGGAGACCATATGCTCCACACTGGGAGTGGACATGGAAAAAAAAACCAAATTCATCATTGGGTATTTTTAGTGAGATCATGATAATTTTTACTCAAAGCTTACCAAAAGTGCAAGTATGTTTACTGAAGCATTGATCAGGTACATTTTACTATTTTTTTTCTCATAATTTACAAGTAGGAGTTAAAAAAATACTGTTTGACAAACAACAGTGATTGCTCTATAATTAATTTCAAAATTATAATTATATTCCGCTTTTTTAAGATATCAACTGAGGGCGCTTGATTTTTTTTTTTTTTTAAATAAAACACAATTCGTTTGTACTACTTCCACATATTTATAATGATCAGGACCGGTTTCGCTCATCACGAGCATTATCAACTGACGTATTACAAATGAATTGTGTTTTATTTTTTAAAATATAATGTCTTTCCACCAAGAATTGACAGTTAACACATTAAAAGTAATTAGTGCCTGATTTTAACAACAAATTTGAATCGTTCAAATTACATGTTAATGTCACTTACCAATTATTTGTTTTGTTGTATGATTAAGTACTTATTATTATATAAAAATCAATTTAATAAGAGATCTTTTCTCTTTAAAGTTGTAAACCCCTCTGCTACTCAAATGACTTAAGGACCGTTGAATTCAATAAGGTAAGATAATATTTTTTCTTGAACAAAATACGATTGTGTGTTAAAATTCTATTCAATCAAGAATGGTATCGTCGGGAATTAAAATGATCTATACCAGACAGTTTATTTGGGATTTTTATAAGAGCACTGTGCTGTCTCATAAAATGTCTATTATACCAAATGTGTTTATGTATTTAATGCTTTTATTGGGTTTATTCACGTAAAGTGGGCACCTACATTCCACTTGGTCAGATTCACCCACACAACTTCGCCCACCATCAAGGGTTATTTATATTCCTAATAATAGAAGACAAATGGGGTGGAATAATTTGATCAACGCACCCCCCTCTGCCCTTCGCCTGTGACGTTCTCCAAGCACCGCAAACAAGGATTAAATTAATTATAATTCAATAAAAAAAGCACTTCATTTATTTACAAAGAAAACGTAATTGATATATTCATTCCAAAATATCAGCATTCTTTCAAAAATTGTTTTATTAATGAATAAATTGATATCATCTTTTATAATACAGAGAAAAACATTACCTCATTTTTAAGAACGTCGTCATTCTGTGGCCGAAATTTACTCCTACCTCGTTCAGGTGAGAGCAGCAAGGCACTATCTGTATATTAAATATATAATTTTGAAAGGATATTTATTTTATACTCGACTCACTCCTTTTCAACATCTTGTAGATCGATTCATTAAGAATCATTCTTCTACATATGTGTCATTATAATAGATTCTGTAGTGTAGTATTCTTGACCTTTACTTTTTTATCGACGATTGTTCCTAAGAGTAGCGTTTGACATAATAAATTCATTCTTTCGTCATTATTCATCCGAACCCCTGTAAACGATACGTGTAACGGTTTCAAAACGTTGGGTCATTACTGCCATTTTTATTCTATGTAAAACGAGTCAGTGACTTTGTTGCAATGTATTTTCCTTAAAATAACAAGTTTCATACCGACAAAATTGAAACAAAATTAACTACGCAATCAATTGGCTGACAAAGTAACCAAAAAATTTGCTACATTGATTACGACGATTTAATCAATTTTTGCTACTTCTACTTAATTAGCTAAACCGAAAATATTATTATTTACATCTAAATCTAAGGTTCAGTTGAGTATTTTTTCCATGTTCTGGAAGTCATATGCCCCTTTTTAAAACAATGCAATTATTGGCATAATTTTTTTATTTGATACACTTCAGAACGCTAATCACGTTCTGAGGGACTGCCCCGAGATAAATGCCGTACTAGCGGAGCTGTTTGCTGTGGTCCGTCTTCATACAGGCCCAATAGGTCAAGCTGAATTGATCTCAACCAAGGCCAACTTTGAGGTATTCGATAAATTTGTAACATCATATGAGGAGCGGGATATTCTCGATTCCTCTTTAGTTTCAACGCGGAGTCGATTAAACTCTCAACATATGGATACACAGGATACTTAATATCGCTACTAAGTGGTTGAGCAAGTCACCTTTTTTATTTCTATCTTTTCTTTTACTAAGCACAATAGCGGCTGCATACATGTAACGGGCGAAGGTGGGACAATCAGCTTGTTGTATCATATTTACACAAAGTAATGTGAAATACTTATTGAAGAATACTTCACAAAACTTTGATATTACTTCGACAAAAATTGCAATATTATATGCAGTTGTCTAATTTGAAATCTTAAGTTTTATAATATGTAAGTATTAGATCATCGCTATGACCTAGTTGGGAAGCAGCCGGTGTCAAAAAAGAAACTGATAACGATGGTTGTTTATTTATTGGGAGACTATCTGACGTGAGTGTGGGAGGCACGGCACTGTTTGTATCTAGATTTTGCCAGCTGGCAAATGGCGGAGGCTACTCTGCCCGCCTGGCCTCACGAGATAAAGCCTGAGGCTTGTTATATGGCCGATAAAAACACACAGGCGAAGAAAAACGTATTATTTTCGACGAAATTGAAAGGCGCTCCTGAAGCATTTTTCAGCAATAACTAAGAGTACTATTATGTCCCCGTCCCCCATGTAAATTGGCGCGAATTCCTTGCAAGGAATTTTATCGCTCGGAGAAGGCTCGAGTCACTTTTATGGGGAAAACGGGACGCGGGTCGTGAACGACTGCAAGATATGAAAAAAGCCTTCACAGCTACTTACATGCGCTTAATGTTTACTTCGCACTTACGTGGTATATTTATATACACCCGATTCTCTTTTTGCACTGGTGATACGTTCCAGAGACTACCGTGCAAATATTAACAATACTTTTACTAAATAAGTAGCTTCAAAATATAAAATTCCCGACCTCATAATAATTAGAATTTATTTTCAATTTATATCTAAAAATAGTTTCATGAAATATGTAAATACATAATATTCATTAAATTGCATGTTAGAAAATAACCAGACATTGAATAAAATCTGAACATAAATTTATCAAAACAATTAAAAGTCATGCATGAATAATGAACACCTGCATCTTAAAATTTGCCATTTGGCAAAAACTATTATGATTTCAATGTAATGATAATGATGACACCAATATTTTGTTATTATGCTTATCACACTACTATTGAAAAATCGTGAGTAAAGTTTTGTACATTAAATTGACACAATTTGTTATGTACTACTTAAACATAAATTACATATGTCGTGTGTGCTGAGTTGCGCTGAGAGTTTATGTATCAAAACGCAGAATTTACTCGTCTACTGTAACATTAAATCATTTGACTATTTATCTTATACGCCTTGATCAATCAAGCTAGTAGAATGTTAGTACCTGACGTTTTCCTCAACCTTGGACGATTGTTTTACGGTAACGAGCCATGGCTAATAATGAAAACTCAACGATCTTTTATCTGTCGTAAGATGGTTTGATTTAAGAAGAAGTAAAGGCTATAAATGTGTATGAGTTGTAGATAAAATCAGAGGTAATTTTAATTTATAAATTTTTAGAAGATTTTATAATAAAAGTATAATTTAAATTAATATCTAATCAATTTTCTTTTAGGTACAGATACATGATCGTCTGACCTCATTCTTTTAGCAGCCTTACTAATTGGCAACTCTGCACTTTGGAAAACTTTACCAGCAACAAAAGTACATGTGAAACAACCGAAGCCTTTGGTTGTATATGAGAATTATTCTTGACCGAGTTAGTTTCAGCATTCTTCACTCGGCGATCAAGCAAATGATCATTTTTTGCTATCCTTACATGATTTCGAAGCCTTTTCCTCAGGACTTTGTCACTTTTAATGACAGTGTTCCAGATCGAGTCTACTTGGGAGACCGAATAGAGACTTCGGTCGTCCAACATCCTGAATCTCAATTGGTAGTTTTGAAATCCACATCGTCATATACGACACGAGATACTCCCATAATGCACAGTAGCGAAAATTAAGAGTCCATTTTGAGTTGTAGTAGTATTTAGATAATTGTTGGTTTAGTTTATTCAAGATTTGGCGACTGGCCCATTGAATTCGAACGCTGCCCATAGAAAAACATCTTCAAAACTTTTATTAACAGATAATGAAAGTTATGGGCTTAACTAATAGGCAAGGTTGGAAAAGTCACGACATTTTCTACAGTCCCCACCAACAGTTAGTGCATAATCCTAAGAGATTTCTATAGCAAATAGATCGTTGGCGTAGCAGGGAGATGTAAACAAGACAAAAATGAACAGAGTTTCACTCTGTCAAATTAGTGACATCATCAAAATATGCCCAAGCGCTGCGAAACTATAATAGTCAGTTTGCGTATAGTAAGATTTTATCTATGTTCAACATATCTAAACATTATTATTTTTCACAAACAAACATTCTTTGTCATGCTGAACACAAGTTTTTATAGATAAGCGTTTGTATCAGTACTGAAAGATAAATTGAATGATTAATTCTGAAATGCATTGATATGGTACCCCATATGTACCCTGTGAAGCAGAATATACATTAACTGAGTCCATAAACTTAATATAATTATAAGTGTTTTAAATCACCAACATAAAATGGCGGGAGATATTTCATTAGAAGCACTTAAGTCACAAAGTAACACAAGATGAAGGGCGCACAGACATTCAATGAATTCCTTGCGAAATGTCTCAGACCTTTTTATATTTTTTTCTCCCTTATAGACCGTCGTATTATTTTGGCATTTAACGGTCCATTTGATTACGTCACTCAAACTTATGCGGGCATTCAAGCAATGCTAACTTGGGGTTTTTTCAAATGAAAATTCCAGTTTATGATAAAACTAAAACATCTTTTTTTACGTAATACTTTTATAAATACACTCGGCAGACATTTCACTCGTAACAAAATAAAAGTATCTTTTTATTTATACATCGATACATCATGTACATGACATCTATAATAGGTATAGAAAAGAAAATATTTATTCACGACAATTTTTGTTGCAGTATTGTTTATATACATATTTTATATCGACGGTGTTTTGGTCAATTGATGTAACTATCAAAAAATACGAAAATGAGTTAATGATTGGATCTCATTTTAAAGACGATAGAGCAGGTCTTTGCCAAATGATGTAAATTAGAAAAATAAATTGACCACTTTTTCGAAGGGAAACATCATTTTACATTGGCTTTAGGCTTAAAAATTCAGGCCGCTTGCTGTAAGTCACTATTATATTGAAAATCCGTACGTATAATCCCGTATCTAAAAACATGAGAATTTACAGGAGTGGGTTTCAAAGATTCATAAGGCACCATATAATGTTTTCGATAAAAACAATTTCAATTTTAAGGGTCACATCAATTGGACAAAACACAGTCGATATATTGAGAGCTCAGTTCCAAAGTATAACAACTCAACAAGCATAGTTCTGATATAATTACGAAACAAGATTTTGGGCAGGCTTAATCATCTATTTCACACTTTACTTTTGTGGATTTTTATTTAATTCTAGGATTATCTAAAGTCTAAAGCATATATTTATATTGTTTATATTGTGAACATAATTTTACTTTTTTCTAATATTAATAACACAAGTTTTCAGAGGTTTTCACAGCATTTTTGCAGATGTTACAGTTTGGATCTAAAATAAATAATAACCACTGTAATTCTAAAATAACCACAGATTACACAGACACTTTGAAACCGGTAGATATCAGTATTGTAGGCATTCCCTCATATTTAACTCAAAACTGCAAAATTTTTGGCTTGTTACACTTTGGAATTGAAGTATCTATATACATATATCAACAATACTGTAACAAAAACAAAAAATAATTTGGATTATTGAGATTTGATATTGAAATTCCATCAAGCACCCACAGACGATGTCTTAAATTATAAAAATATTTTTTTTCTGTCTATTGATACCATGGAATGCCATGAGAGTTGGGTCGGAATCCAATTATACCAGGCATATCCAACTCGATATGAACCGCGGGCTATGTAAGAAAATTTACATTAAGCGACCGATTTTATTAGGCCCCGGCGGGTCCTGTTACTCAAACCCCCCTGAGTCCTCTCTTTCCTCCCTACAGCTCATCTGACTGAAGTGCGCCATGGACCGGAACCAGCAGAAGAAAGAAGAAGATAATTTCACGACTCCGAATAGAGAACATCCATACCGTCTGGGACATTGATCGTTCGACCTCCTCTCGAGGATAAATAATAAAAAACTAAAGAGGCCAAAAGAATATGTTAGTGTTGCACAAATTTGTGCAACACAAATCCAAAAAAAAATATAATGACAACATATATATGAAAAAAAAATATAATATATATAAGCCCAAATCTTTACGATGATCAGCTTGAGGTGGAGAAATAGGGATAACCCTGGTATCCTACGGAATAGTGTAAACACCAATGATGTTAGGGGCCTCATGTTTTCAATGTTAAAAAATGGGCCAAATAAAAAAATTACTTTAAATCAAAAATATTTCAAGCTTATTTTTAAACAGAGACTCCCAACCGGTGGCGAATTGCTGCCGTTTTGAATAAGAGTTAGGCTTATCACTATTATGAACAATGGGAAAAGAGGAAATTGAGCAAAAAGATTTAGAACCGCTATAAATAAGAAGTTTCTAGTTGGAAAATTATGGTGTTCATCTTCGACTGATGTTTTCTTTCTTGTGGTGATGCTGGGCTCTGTCATAATGTTTTGAAGACTTCAAAACGAAGACAATAAATTCAAATAAAAGATAAAGTATCCCTGAACATACAGACACTGCAGAGCTCGATAACTGACATTATCGACTATCAAAGACTGAGGAACATACGGACTGGATTGGATTGCCATAGTTGAAGTGCAACCAATGCTAATCACACGATTAGTGCTGGCATATTTTGATTAACTCGAATGAAAAATTGTAACGGATTTAGACCATTATTTCCCCACCGATGGTCCGCGGATCAGTGCCGGTCAACTGAAAATTTCTCCCGGTATAAAAAACATTTACAATCCCACTTTCATATTTGTACCGGTCCAGAGGTGCATAAAGTTGAGAAACCCTGAATTATTTACCGTAATTTCATTGATTTCTTCACTGTTATACATGTTTACATTTCTGTTATAGCCCATAATTAAGTTTAAAGTAATTTAATTTCATTATGTCTAAATCATAGAAAATAATAATTCATGCTGAGTATTGCGCGAATAAATTGAAAAAATATCAGTAAGAATAATAAAAGAAATAACTTAAATAGTAATAATGTTCAGACCACAACGCTCGAAATAAAGACACCTACTCGTGGACAATGAAATAACGTAGAAAGTTTATAAATGTTTACATACTAGGGCACACCTAAAAACAAAAATACTAGAAATTTAATCAAATTTGAATTATTGAGATTTTGTACACTTCCATGTATTTTGTCACTAACGACTCGGGATTCGCCTTTCGGCATCTTCAGGTATTCGAGCGCACGAATGCCTGAAGATGCCGAAAGGCGAAACCCGGGTCGTTAGTGACAAAATACATGGAAGTGTACAAAATCTCAATAATTCAAATTTGATATTGAAATTCCATCAAGCACCCTCAGTTGATGTCTTAAATTATAGAAATTTAATGATAAAAATGCACTGCGATAATTCATTAAATCTGTATATTTTAAGTATTAAGTAATTTTTTGTTATTGAAATACAGTTTATTTGTAAAAATCTAAAAACTAATTCGATTATCTAAATTATCGATGAAGTGGCTAATTTTAAATTAATCTGTTTTATTCTATTTTTTGTATATTATAAAGGATGAATTTTTTCTGTGTTATTATGTAAAACATTTTTCAGGATTTTCGTATTTTTATAATATATTATAACCGTTTAGTGAATTGAAGCTAATTTGTACTATTGGTATATAGTATCAAATTACAACCCGAATGATATTATATTACTTATATCATTTCCCAGATTCCACCGTTTTCCAATGGCAATAACCCCACGTGTACATAATAGTTGGCAATTCTACCTGTCAAATGGTTAAATCATAACAACATACTAAATTACAATGAATAATAGTTATGTAGTTTGTAGATAATAAATATATCATAAATTCGTAAACATCTCATATAAATACAGCTGTCAGTTTAAACTCATCCATTACGTCATGTCAGACACATTTTACACTTCCATGTATCAGGCGAGCAGAAAGCTCGAAGGAAAATTTATTTTTAGAGCACGTTACATAGCCCGCTTCGTTTCTGTTTCCCGCCTGAACACGGCCGTCATGGGATATTTTCGCGGCCGATTTGAACCAAGGTTCGTTTTCTAACACAGCTCCTCTAGTGACTAAAATGTAAACTAGAGTCTACTATAATTTAATATTGTTATATTTTAGTTCCAAATTTTGTTCATAGATGTCAGCTACACTATATTTTAATCATGTCATTATTAAGGGTGAGTGAAATTGCTTAGAGAGACATCTATGGATAAAAAATGTGAAATATTTTTTTCACAAACATTCATGTAATTCATAAAATCTAGCAAACTTAAAACAAAAAAAAGTAAGTTATCTCAATTGGTTAAGACATTCCGTTACTTCTCAACTAAACGTTCATTATTATATAGTGCGCCAGTGGCGTGTTTATTATCATTATGACCTATTATTTTTGTTCAGTATATTGATTAATGTCAATCAAAACGCCCTGCTTAATTTTTAAAAACATATTGAATACTAACAAACACAGATATATTAATATCACCTGTTCTTCATTCTTAATATTTATCAGTTGCTTTTTAAAGTCTTAATTAGATATTTGTGTCACGATAAATAAAATTAAATTAAAAAAGATGTGGCGTCATTAATCATTTTCGATTAAACAATGTTTTGTATATTTATAAAAAATATATCGGGAATTTTGGTTGTGATGAATGAATTTTTGAAAAAAAATAATAAAGCTTTTTTTAAGGTCACCACTGGCGCCCTATTCGCCCTATAGAGTAAAAGTTTACTAAAATAATACGACAGGGAATGTTTTATTTAATAAACTAAGATGATTTAAAACAAGATTTTATTTTTATTTGATTTTAGGGTTACATGAATTTTTGTAAAAAATATTAATGTACATTATTTTCCGTTCATAGATGTCACTAAGCCATTTCACTCATCTTCAATCTAAAATTCTTTTTATTACATATTATGTTCAGTACTAATAGAAAAATTTAAAAAAAATCGCTTCCACGGAAGATTCATGTTAAAATTGATGGTAAAGACGCAATAAAAAAATAATAATGCAACCAACAACGATAATATAAAACTTCTAGTAACTCAAGGTAGTGATATATATGTCGATTTCCTTGCCATTATTAATGATAGTTAATAATTTTAAAATTGTTATCTCGGAATCCAACATAAAGACTTTCACGTCCTTCCTCGTCCAGTCCCACTTTAAGAATTTATTGTACTAACAGACGTTAAGAATCATTACAATTTTTTTGTGCCTGAGTGTCTTAGGAGCACTCGCGAAAGACTTGAAAACTATGACTACAACATATATACTTGATGCACTTAATATATCTATTATCCAATTGTCATAGTGATCGGAAGTACTTTTAGTGCTCCCACTAATATTTAAAAAAATTTCAACCAAAAACTACAAGTTAGTGCCACTGGTCATTACAAAACTAAAATATCACCCGTCTACACCTCTTCCATCAGCAATTTCTCCAAACATCTTCGTTCAAAGTGGAAAATAGTTCATTTTCATTTTCGTTGTGACGCGTAATTTTGACATTTGTGCGTGTAGATGCTCAACATTTACCCAATTCAATCAATGCTGTGCTGTGAAAAAGAACATACACCAGTCATAAATCCTAAAACTACACGTGGTCATCGATTTGGTTCTTCATATTTTGAATTATAAAAGTAAATATATAAAATAACAAAAACATAACCTCCAAATTCTGTTTATACTTAGAGCTCACACTGAACTGACGTCTTGATTCTTAATTTATTACTTTCTTAACTACCGGTGTCATTAACTTGTGATTAGTCGCATTTATAACATTCGCTCGTTAAACTAATTAACTTAATTGATAATACTTCTAACAGTGTATCAGTACATAAATATTAAAATTTATAAGCATTCAAAGGAAATGGATATCTCTCGCGAATTAAAGGAAATAGTTGAAAGTATCAAGGCTTTAGCCGAGCGGATTGAAGTATTGCAGAAACATGTGGAAGCTGGGAACTACCATCAAAGTAAGTTGCCAACAAAAAAGATAACTGAAGTTATTACACCTATAGCAGAGCCATCCCATCCAAAAAAGAGAATAACCCGATCAACTGCTAAATCTAGCTCAAGTAAAAATAGCCCAAATGCCAGCCAATCCTTATCAAAGCGATATCAAATTGCTCCTGCCTCCGCTCCTGCTGTTACTGAGAATATTGACATTGATCTTGCCGTTGAAGATGAAAAATGGACCAAAGTCCAACGTAAGCGGTCTATTCAATCAACAAATAAGGCCCATGATGATTTGAGGACTTCCGAACATGAACAAGAGAAATTGACGAATAGTAAAATCCTTAATGTCCCCATGACTGCTTCACCTTCACCTTCGATAAAGCAAATATGCGGTACCAGAGTTGGCACATCAGTTTGCTCGGGGATTGAGCGCACAGCATCCATCCACGTTTGGTCTTTACATCCGGAGACAACCGTGGATGGACTCACTGAGTATCTAAGTGAAGGTGTACCAGATATTAAAGTGAAAGTGACAAAGTTGATGACAAAGGCGAGATACTCATCTTTTAAAATTGGGGTGCCTAAATCTAAACTGAATCTTTTTTTATGTCCTGAAGTTTGGCCATTAAATTCAGTTGTTAAAGAATGGCAAACAAAATTGATAAGTTCAATAAAAAAACTGTGACTTTTGGAAGATGTAAAGAAAAAAATTCAATAATTTAACCATATATTATCAAAATGTACGTGGACTACGGACCAAGTCTGTTGAGCTACGTAATGCTCTTATGGCGTACAACTATCAAATTATATGCCTGAGTGAGACGTGGCTCAACGACTCTATCTATGACGCCGAGTTCTTTGATAGCAAATATATCGTTTTCCGTCAAGATCGGAGATACGGCCAAAGAGGTGGTGGTGTCCTTATTGCCATACGCACTGACAGTGTTGATAGTGTTGCTAGGATTGAGTGCAATCCACGTAATGATGTTGATACTGTCGTTGTTGGAGTAATGTGCGGTGGGTTACTTAATAAAATTTGTTGTATTTATTTTCCGCCCTAATGCTCACTAGAAGCATATGAGCAGATTTTCACATTTTTTGAAAATATGCCAATACGAAACTCTATTGCTATCATCGGTGATTTCAATTTGTATTCTTCAGCACCGGGGGTGGAATTGGAGTTTACTCATTTTTTGAGCTGTGTGAATCTCAAACAGTTCTCTCAGATCAAAAATGCGAGGTCGCGAGTCTTAGACTTGGTGCTGGCTGATGCAGATTGTTTCGTCTCGGTGTACGCAAGTGATGACCATCTTGTTCCTGAGGACACACATCATCCAGCTATAGTAGTTGAGTTTCCCATTTTAAATAAGAAAGCATCCAGTTATCAACGTGGACGATGTGATGTGAATGAAGATTACTGTGATAATTATAGAAATAGAGCCTCTTGGAATTTTTGCCGAGGTGACCTATTGCACATGTACAACGAGATACATAACATCGAATGGGACGATATGTACTTGATCGGAAATATTGATGAAGCTGTCAGCGTGTTTTATAGAAAAGTTTATGATGTTTTTAATAAAATTTTTGATTTGAATGTGTACTCGGCCATGAAGCGTGGGTATCCAAAATGGTTTTCCAAAAAAGTAATTACATGTATAAACTTAAAATATAAATGTCATAAAAAGTGGAAACGCTCTAAATGTCAGAGAGATTATATTATTTTTTCAGAGTTGCTCAATAGAGTGCACGAACTCATTAATCACGATTATAAAACATACATTAACCGGATTGGTATGAATATAAATTCAGACCCAAAAGCTTTCTGGACTTATGTCCGTAATATACGTGACTCTTCTGCTCAGCTCTCATCCATGTCTCTTAACGGCAGTGTATTGAATGGTTACGGACCTATTTCTGAGGGATTCCTCCAAAACTTATTCACTCAGAATCCGAGTACGCGCATTCTTCTTGGCCCACTCTTAATATCAACTATTTTGATGAGTCCGATATGCGTTACGCTCTCTCGCGTCTGTACCCAAAATCTTCAGTGGGTCCTGATGGTATTCCTCCATGGTTACTTAAAGGCTGCAAACTTTTTTTAAGTGCCCCTCTAATGTATCTGTTCAATTTAAGTTTAAGTACCTCCACTTTTCCCGAATGCTGGAGTTTGACTCGTATAAGACCGGTCCATAAAAAAAGCTCTCTGTCAGAGATAACAAATTTTAGGCCCGTAGCAATTTTATCAGCACCGGCTAAACTTTTTGAATCAATGCTACATAGATATATCTATATGCATGTTGACTGTCAGTTAACTGATTCCCAACATGGTTTTAGATCAGCGCGCTCAACTATCACCAATCTAATGGTGTATAGTGAGTATATATCAAAATCTTTGGTTTCCCATTGTCAGGTTGATGTTATTTACACGGATATTTCGAAAGCATTTGATAGTGTCGATCACGATATTCTGATAAATAAATTAAGTGCTATAGGAAGCTCAAATAAGTTAATTAAATTTTTTGTTTCTTATTTGTCAAAACGACGACAATATGTTGAATACGCTGGATGCGCATCAAATATTTTTCCAACATATTCTGGGGTACCACAGGGATCGAATCTCGGTCCAATTTTATTTCTTGTTTTTATTAATGATATTGTGGAAAGCATGAGTGGAATAAAGTATCTGCTCTTTGCAGATGACCTAAAACTGTTTTTAACTATCAAGAAGGAGTCTGATTGTACTATTCTGCAACATAATATAGACTCGATTTTAAATTGGTCTATAAAAAACAAACTTGACTTCAACTTTTCGAAATGCTTTTGCATTTCTTTCTCTCGCCTCAAGATTGCCTATTAAATATAATTATGTGATATCGAATAATACTTTACAGCGTTTATCTGAAATTGTTGATCTCGGTATAACGTTTGACTCTTCTTTCACATTTCATTCACATATTAATTCCGTTGCTTTGCGTGCTAGCAAACTTCTCGGGTTTATAGTTAGGCAAAGTAAACCATTTGAAAACCCAACTGTGTTTCGCACTCTATACATTTCCTTGGTTCTCAGTACGCTTGAATATGGATCTATTATCTGGAGTCCATATGAAAATTCCTACAAGTTGAAATTGGAGCGAGTTCATAAGAAATTTCTACGATATTTCTATTTCAAAAAATTTAAATATTTTCCTTTTAATAGTTCCCTAAAAGAGTATTACCCAACTAAATTTCTTTTAGGAATGCTATCTTTTCACTCTCTTGAAGCACGAAGATCGTTTTCGGTTCTAAAGCATTTCTCTCTTCTTCTTCAGGGACGAGTTTATAATCCTGAAATTCTCATGTCTATTAATTTACATGCTCCTAATTGTTATCTACGTGGCCGAAACCATATCCAGACAATTTTTATTCTTAAAACTTGTTCTTCGCGTCGGTCATTCGAGTCACCAGTTGCCATAGCCGTTCGGATGATTAATGCACTGCCTAGAGAGCTGGATATTTTCAACACTAAACTATGGTTATTGTTCACTAAATATTTTTTCCTTTTAAATTAATAATGTCTTTTTTTTATTATTACTATTATTTAGTAATTAAAAAAAAATGTTTTTATTTTCATTATTGTTTTTATTAGTAATACTGTTTTTAATAATTATTATTATTGTTGTGACTGTTATTATGTTTGTGGAATGCATGGCGCATTGGCGTCAGCTGTAATGCCATGCATTTCAATTTTTTAAATTTACAATAAATAAATAAATAAATATCTTCCACTCAATTAATAATATGTATCAATAATCGAAGATGAAGGGCATGAAATCGTTGGTAATAGAATCCTGCCCGATGATTTACGGATGACGAACTAACATATCAAATCATTGAAAAAATTTCATAAATATCAGCACGTTCGTAGTAGATACACGTAGTAGTAGATAATTATTCATTTTATTTTTTGAGCTAAAAGATCAGTCCCGTGCAACTCTGCATCGGACCAAGAGCGTAAGTAAAATGTTCATTTGTTTTCCTGGTCGCTATTGCATTATGAAAGGTGGCAGTAAAACAACGGCTATATACACATAGCAGGTGGTGGTGGGAGAACGGAATTGAACAAACATTAACACTCTTTTAAAAACAAAGAGCAATTCTTTTTTTGATTTGACCAAAAAATATCCACATTTTTGCTGTAATTACTATAATCTATTGTTATGTTTCAATATGCTGACGGAAGCCTCCATCAATCATAGCGGATTAAAAAATAACTAATTATGGCAATTTTTACATCCCACAAACCACACCCAACATCTCCGTATGATAATTTATTGCGTGCGATATATATCAAAGAAATATTAATTTGAAAAACCGGTTACTGACGTAAAGTGCACCCAACAAAGAATACGAACTGTCCTTCCATTGACAGACATCCGCAAAATCGAATCCGCGTCCGGCTCCAAATCAAGGGCGTGCCCACATAATTATTTTATCCTTAAAAATGTATTTTTTATTGTTTTAAACAAAGTCATTAATTAAATAGAACAATAATAGTTATGATATTACATTTGATTACCACATTTTCAGTAGGAAGGAAAATTGTGTATATAAATTCTAATTAAAACCATGAAAACGATTTTTTAACCATGTTTCTTTTGATTTGACACTTAAAGATTCATTATAAAGCATCTTAAAACCAAATTTGCCAGAGAGGGTAGGAATTAGCGTTTCCAATCCAGGGATTTCGGATACACTGTAAATCTTAAAAAAATATACAAATCTCGGTTTGTTTATGTACATTCTTTTTATAATACCTAAATAATCAACACAAATATTTACTTTCGTCTCCCTCCTTCTCATATTTCGTAGCAACAGTAGACTGCAACAGACAATTTTGAAATAAATATTTTTTATTGATTAACGCATTTTTCGGACCAGGGAGTGCCTCCGCAATAACCTACCCCTACCCCTTGTACAGAACACATGTAGAAATCCGTATGTTTGTATGTATGTCAGTCACAAGTACGTGTACAGCAGCAAAGTGAAATTTTCACACGTCATTATGGTTGTCATCTTTCAACTCTCAACTTTTATTTTTAAACTAAAAACGCTATATTTTTGACGTACCAATGAAACTGAAAAAATAATAGCAATTAGTTGCTTAATAATGTCGTCATAACAATTCAATCTGTACTGAATTTGCTTAGCGACTATAAATTTGTTATAATATAAATGTAAAAATAATAATTTTTCAAAAATATCGAAAATAAAAAATCAAAAGATTGAGCGGAAAATTATCCATCATTTAAATTATAAAACTTAAAACAGGGAAATTCATTTCGTGGGCTTAAAAGAAGTAGGCCCAAAAGGAAGAGAAAAGTGAGAAAAGACCTCTTTCTTGGGAAAAACCGCGTAAACAATACTAGTACTCCGTGTAAAGTATCGTAATTGTCTTGTTTGCTACTCCTGGTAAAAATATCACAATCATCAACAACAAAGTCTAGTCAGTGAAGTATTGGTCTGCCTTTCCTCCTACGCCACGTCAAATCGTTGATCATTTACTTGTTACATATTATGCCAAATGGTCTGCATGACCCAGCCAACGCAGTCTTCCAGTAGTGATTGATTGAACTGCAATGTCTTCTGTAGACATCAACTTGGTGGGGTAAGGGTTTGTATGTATGCATTTTCGTCTGATAATGAATTATAAAGGGCCAATATAAAACTACGCACTTTTAGTGTGTAAACTGTCAATTCTTGGGAGAATGTCATTTGGAAGTAAATTCAAATGTACAGAGCACACCAAAATTATGAGCGCTTACCAGAATATTCAAATGAATACTTTAAAACCTATTAATATGACCGCATAAATAATATCGTATTTGCTGGGACCGTAGTTGAGTAGTCAACTCCGTTGGCTGCAATTGTGGTGGTCACGGATTTGAATCCTAGTATGGACAGTCTCATGAATTGATTTTTCAGTTCATACCAATCCGATCCTAAAAACTGGGAGTACCGAAAGCGATTATCTAATCACTAGTCATGTCCTAGCCCTATAACTCCTATGTGCGAGATATAGAAAGAGGTGTTGAGCAACTAAGTTACAAACAGTTGGCGTAGAAAAACCTCTGTTGAGAAACCTCCATTAGGAGTTCATATACTCGAAATTTGGAGAGGAAATGGGTAAAAAAATATAAATATATCTACTTATAATCTTTTTGCTTACTGTTTTTAATGGATATTGGATATTAATTGATGATTCTCCATGATTCATTTTTGAATAATTTAATACTTAAACATTCCCTTTTGGAATTCACTAAAATACATCAAATAGAGGTAACTATCAATAACACTTCATCAGTTTACTAGTTAAGCCAAAGATTTTTTTTAAAAGTTTCTTTTAAAAACGCATCTTTTCGTGTGTAAATAGTTTGAAATGAAATATAAAAAACGTGTTCCGTTTAAAAATTGATTACAAATTTCATATACCTATTAAAAATTGTATTTTATTGGTAACAAACATTATTTAGATGGTATAACGCTTAATAGTTGATATGTCCTTAAAATCTGACAATTATTATCGAGGAAGCTTTGATAATATGTATACAAAGTAATTTTATAAACAAATAACTAGCTAACTGGATACATAATTAATAAATCCATTTAAAAGTGATTAAATTGAATGTTTGACAACGAACAATATCGGATATTGTATAATTTTTGTAATATATATACTTATAAAGCAATTGAAGGTCGAATAGGCGTTTTATGTACAAAATATTCACAATATGGACCCAAGCTAATTAAATTTGAATGCTCCGGTTGTATTGATTAAAAAATATTCCAAATTCTTGTCGATGGCCTACGCAATTTTGAAAATATTTATTGTAATGTATTAATTATTAATCTGACATTTATATGGTAAAGTTTTATTCTTGTACAATAGTGAGACTCAATTAATTTATCGTAACACAATAAATTAATTAACTAAACTGTTTTTGAAACTTGATTTATGATGATTTTTCCGTTTAGTTGAACATGTTTTTTTTTTGTGTATGCATACATTTTATATATGATGTTATCCCTTGCGTGTTCGATTAATTTGTTAAAAGACTAAGAAAAAATATTCCATCATTGCTAAAAGCAAATTGATTTGTGTACATAATAATTAAAACAATTCTTATCAATATAAGTGGCTTTATTTGCATAATGATCAGGACCAGTTTCGCTCATCGCGAGCATTATCAACCGATGTAATTTTTCTACAAGAACACCCTTTAATTCCGAATTTAATTATAAATATTCAGGTCCATAAACTGATTGAAAAATCTATTTATGAAACTGGGACTCGAGCCCGTGAGCCTTGTGACCGAAACCAACGAAAAAAAACCCTGAACCGTGGACCAAGCCGCTTAAAAAAAACTTTTATTACGTATTATATTTTTTTTCCAATGAGATGACATTTTTGTAGGTAATTAAAATATTTGCATAAATTATAAGCTGAAAAGTAGGGACATTGATGTCGATTCAGCTGATTGGTATTTGCATTTACAAGGTTTTCTACTATTATTAAATTAATAGAAACTGTGTTTAATCTATTTTAGAAATCATGCGCCACAATATTTAGTAGTAAATCTGATATAATTAATCAATTGAATCATATAACATAAAATTCAAGTTGCTATCTTTGTTATCCCGCTGGTTGTGTTACCAAATGTGACACGTGTCTCGCCTCTTTGAGAATCATATTCAGACTAACTATATCGTAAGATTATTTATTTCTAAGGTAAACAATACTCTAATTCTTAACTAAAAAGTTATGCGTGGAATGGGACTATTTCATTCTACTAGACATAGGGAGCAGTTAGACACAAACGATAATAGTACTAACTTACACAGCAACAACATTAATTACTAGAGTTTGGAAATGAAAACCTCAAGGAAAATAATTTAATAATCATAGACGACCTGTTATATTTAAGTCCTAGGGTTTATAGAAATTAATAAAATTACTATGTAACAGTCATCAATTATTAGTTAATAATATTTTAAATAAGTGACTCACCACGATGCGGCCGAAAGTGATGTTTGGAAAACTTTACGTCCGATCGTAAGTAAGACAACAAAGGCCTTCGTCCAGTAATGGAATAATGCTGTAAATACAACAAAACTTTTGTTTCGCTTAGATAGAAAATAAAATCTAGAAGCTTATTGACACTTTATGCTAGTAAATTTATTGCATCATTCTCTCTAGGATGAAAAGAAAAAGTGATCAATAAATAAACTGTTTTCGCAAGCCACAAGGTGCCCAGTGACATTTCTACTTGTGGGAAGTACCTAGCGGTCGTTAACAAGATGTTCGACCTTGAGAGAAACGAATTACGACTAACGACTCATTGCAGCCGCGATAACTTCGCTGAGTCTACACCGTAACCCATAAATAGTGCCGACATAACAAATTCATCACCTACCTATTCGATCTTGTTTATTTTTGATGACTTTTATCTTTTTTGCATGTTATCTGTCCACTTTTTTTATATATTTAGTTGTATTTATATGATTTAAAAATCCAAACATAAATCAACATTGTTAATGATGAAGTTATGTGATAAATATATTTTTTTCATATAAGAATTTTAATTATCAAATACACTCTTAAAATAATGGTCTAATAATTTGATTTATACACCCATTTAAAATTTATCGAAAACTTATAATTATAAATCAGTTGGCCATAAAGATAAGATAATTAAACTATATTTACATTGCATTAAATTATATTTTTTTCTTTTTTATTGATAAGTTTAATAATCGATACGGGTCAAAAAGCCACAGAAACTTTTTTCATCATATTACTGAAATAAATAGAAGACTGCCTATGTGACCTGGTTGGTGGGTAAGGAATTAATTTGTGTTGCATCGGTCTGAAAATAAACGCAAGATTAGATCTATGTGGTGTGTAACCGAACCTGTTAGAACTCTGACAGCACCCTAAGCTGCGCGAGACAGATCACCAAAGATCAAAGGTTGACAGCTCTGTCTTACAATTAAGACGGAAGCGCAAAGAATGAGTTTGCTATTCGCTTCGGAATAGCTAGAGTCACATTGAACTCAGAAACTTTTAAAATGCTCTCCTCCTTAACAGAAATGTCATAGCCAAACACGTTACTGAAAAGTAAATGTAATTCAGAATTCTTTTGATCTTTTCATCGAGTCCGTTATCCTGTGTTTTCAACGTACTTTACTTTACTTTCGATGATTTGCTAACACAAGTAATAATATTTTCTGCTATGGGATGACAACAGATAAAATTGAAGTTAAACTGTCAAGAGGTTTACCCTGAACATCACTGAATTACACGATGAAACAGAAACTAACCATAGCGTTGGATATTTAATATAAATTGTAATATTGTGTGTAAGCCCAAATTAGAAGGGGAATTGGATCAATTAAGCAATTCTGTCTATCCAATGATAGAAGGATACAAAAAGCCTAATAAAACCAATGTGCAGTATAACTCAAATATATTACTGTAGAAACGGATTATACTTTGAGAACTACATAATATCCGTTTATCATTATTAGAAATACAATATTTACACTGGTATTGTAAATCACGCAGTCATTCAGTCAGAACACATTTATAATAAATAATAAGAATGTATAATTCTACACTATTAGCCAATTGTGTATTCTTACACGGATCAAGTTAGAAAACGGTCAGACATCTTCGTGACTGTCCGTGTAACTCGCATTGAATACAATAACAAATAAAAAATAACTCAATGACGTAAAAATAAGCTTTGAGAAAAATGTTCGATATTATTGAAGTTGCATTAATAATTAAAACTATTCAAATAAACCAATACCACGAAAATTATTGATCGGTAAGATTTACACATTTGAAGGATTAATGTTAGCAAAAAGCATTTGTTTCTTTAATTATTCTTTAACCATTCTGTATCTAATAACATTATAGCAACTGTTCAACCACAATCGCTTCAATTATCCGCATTCTCATATAATACAATCTATAATATAATATAACAAACCTAGGATCGGTGACCGATTCATATACTATACAATAAGTATATATTGTATTACACTATATACACAAGTTTTTTTTAACTTTACAAGACACGTCATATTACATTTGGTACGCTACACTTTCAATCATAAAAACCAAACAAAACAAAATCAATTTTAATTTTTTTCGAGAACATAACAGAATAATAATACAACATGCTGCTTTACTATTTGTTAAAAAATACAGAGATATAATCAAGTATTTAGATGCTATCAGTACGGCATCATATGTAATGTATTATTTGTTTAAGCTTAAGTTTGTATTATGAGCTTAAGCAACTTGAATCGTAAAACTATAAACCATTGAGCACATATTTCAGTAAAAAAATATTCAAATAATTAGCCATAATTTTCACTTTCTAGTTATAAATATATTAAACTGGCCCATCGTATAATATATATTTAAATAAATAAACAAAGTAAATTTTAGCTAATGAACTATTTTAACTAGTTACAGGTCAGTATTTTTTAAATATAAGAAATGATAAAGAGAGAATGAAGATGTTAGCATTGATCAATCTCGTGGACATGAATAACTGCTTAGTTGAAAAGACATGGATAGCCCTGGTCAAAAAATACTATTATAATTTAAAAAAATTAAACTTAGTTAATATATATATACATAGAGGGTTATCAACTCAGTCATGACTTTATAAAAAGTTCCCTGGTTGCCATACAAATAGGCATGTTTGCCAAAGAGATCACCTTTATTTCCATGACTATGCATGAGATAACTGAGGTAACAAGCAACCTCTACTTGCGGCAATGACACTTAAGTTCTGCTTTGAAATTCCTTTGATGATTTCAAGTTATCTATTTTAACATGCAAATCTAAATCAGAGCACACGCTTTAATTAAAGAGCCCATGATCTATCTTTTACTCAAATCATTATCATAACTAGTATTTCTAGCTGTTTGATAAAAAAAAACTTTTGCGTTGGTCTATATTACATAATAAATATTCATCTATTTTTAACACCTTGTAAAACAAAGTTAATTAGATATTTTCTTTTCGATCTATTATAATCAGATTCTGACAGTTCGGTTCGTGAATATTTAAGCAAGTCTTAACCTTATTACTATAACTATCAGCTAATTACATTGTTTACGACTATCAATGAAAATTCATAAGAATTAAAATAATATCAATATTACTGAAAAATAAGAAAGATATACACTGATTAACAGTATATAATATAGCATATTATTGATTGATGTATTAAGTTATACACGAAAAAGCTTTACTCGATTATAATTATAGCTTTTAATTACTTTATTGTTGACGTCTATGGGAAATAGCCACAATTTTTGTATGATTGCCTCTATGTTGTGTTTTTAATAATGGGTTCATCGGAGTGTTGCGAGTGATCTATGGATTGAAATGGAAAAATAAAGAATGGTATAATATACAGGCTTTTTTTAGATACGAATGCATTAAAATAGAATTTATATCAAAGTAAGAAGGAAGCAGATAAGACATTCATTAGAAAATTTTCACATCTAAATTTCCGTGGCTAGTTCTGATACTAACGAATCTGAAAGTGCATGTGGAAACTAATAGAGCAAAGTGACGTAGGATAATATTTTGAAACCATGCCCGCTCTCAATGTGTATCATATGACATCATATTGGACATCAAAAGTTCTTCTACTAGAGCTTTTTGTTTCTCAGTTGCTAAACTTAAATTTTTCGAAGTGAGTGGGGATAGAGCTATGTCAAAAATACGGTACTATCGGTACGCTCCGTTTTCAGACATTACAAACATTCATGCTTTCGAACGAGAATCTATACATTGTTATGTACCCCGTTTTACATTAAATATATTAAAGATGAACTAATAGGGTCATTCCCCTCATGCTAGCAATAACAAAATCGAATGTTTATCCTTAAAGCTAATAAAATTTTATAGGTTACCCGGAAATCTTCTAAATGTAAAAAAATTGACAAATATGTAATGCAATTCTTTAATTATAGAAGTCAGAGCGAGCTTAGAGCCGGCCATACACACTTCACGTCCGTTTGACGATCAAATCCTTTGTCTGTGTGTCCTTAAAATAAATAATTATTTTATTCATCTTGCTATAACCATTTGTAGTCAAAATTTGTACTTAATAAAGAATAAACCACACAATCGATAGTCTATAGTAGATAGAAGTCCAGTAATCGGTTGCTGCGAGCCTTTTTAAAAAATCAAATAATCTTTTGAGCATAACAACATCGATTTAAAAATATGTTTTTAAAACCGTCCACACTTGGATTCGAGCCGGGAAAATTCGCAACCATAACCAACGACGTTGGAAACTTGGCTATAGGCTCCTTCTAGTTTAAATAAATGTATTTTTTTTTATCATAGATATATATTTCGCAATTTGAGTTGGTCGGCTTGATGTATTCTATTAATTTTCGCGATACATCGTTATCAATTTGTAAAACATTGATATGCCCATTTGTCCATTGGTTTAAAATTGATTACTTAATAAATTATATCAAACAAATTCAAATCGATTAATAATGCTACAAGTAGTTGGATATTTAATTTAATCAAATAAAAGCCGACTCAAAGTGTCAAGAGATTTTCAATGTCATACAAACGAACTAGAAATACTTAGAATATAATTATAGAAACTTTGCGACAAGTTAACTTTTAAGGAATACGCAACTTTTAATATTACATACAAAAAAAAGTGCTCGTAAAACCTGGTGAATAAATCAATGACTACGACGAGAAAATAATTTTGACAATTCCAAGCACTTAAATGAAGTAGTAATTCAATTCAAACAAAGATAAATCTCGCTTCGTATATAAAACTTTTTTGTTTATCGTAAATTACATTAAACCGCCTCGCTGCCCAGTTAACACGATATTAAATACAAATTTATATCTTTGCTTTTATTTCGGAATGTTTTTTTTTTTGGGTAATATTTTGCTTTTCTGTCAAGTTTTTACAATAAATCAGATCATTTTTTTAGTATCCTTGCATATTTGTTCAGTAATCATTGATTTAGTATTCCAATTATAAAAGAAGCACTAGATTATTTTTATGATGTTTTAATGCATTTTACATCCTGTTCTATTCTGAATTGAATTATTATCTTAAACAGTAAAAAATCTACCTGCACTAATCGATAAAAATATTTTGTCTAATGCTTCGTTAAATTTCACATGTGTCATAGTTATTTTTGTACCGTCAAAGTGTACAACTATATATCGTCGCCCTTCTGGAAGAAAACACTAATTCGAAAAAATGACATATTGAATTAGTTATACCAAAATGTTTCTTATTTCGAACTCTATCGTATGTAATAACAAACATATTTTTATAAATTACACTTAAATTACCTAAAAACAGTTTTGTACAAACGAGCAAAATCAAAAAGGTATGGCATTTCAAACATTTAACAAACATCAAAGTCCAAATACTCAAAACTAGTTTTTTTCAGTTAGTGTCTTTTTCCAGAACAAAGACGATACACAATGCTTTGCTATTTCTTATTTATTATATTGGAGTTCTACCTAGTAAACGTTAATTTATAAAATATTTTTGTATTTTACCAACTCTTGAAAATCAATCTTTTTTTGGTAAACGTCAACAACAAATCATAGATCATTGTTTACGTAAAAAGCTATATATTGTTAATTTTTATTTTTTTAGTTGTTGACGATTGCACTTTCTTTAATTTTACTAAGCTATCGTTAGCACTCAACAATGATTTTACATGCATGTATAAAAAATAGTTAAGATTCACATTCTTCAACTATTGAAAATATTTTTTTGTTTAAAATTATTAATACGTCATATATTTCTTTCATGAAATTAGTATAAATAACAGAAAATAATAAATCGATTCTGTATTATTATTTTTAAGATCACTAGGTTAGCTCTTATAATTAATATTGCTTTTTACTCACGCTCGTTTTACAGTTCACTTACGTGTTTATATGATTGGCTTATAAAACTTTATTCATTTAACTGTTAATTAAAATCTTTCTCAATACGGAAACTCTATTTAAATACTTGCATATTATATGTATTAATGAAAAAATATTTTTAAATAAATATGTAAGTTCTAATTGCTATAAAGCTAACCAGTTATACTTATGCTACTTCATAAAATTTATCTAACGAAGGTGTTCAAGTATATAGAAATTAAATAACTACAAATGCATTTAATAATTCATATGTAACAGAAAAAAAACATACCTTTCAAACCACTTCACTTCAATTCTAAAGAATCCTTTGATATGCAATATAATGTACCTTTAATCCATAAAATGGACGCATTTTAAATGTGGTACTGGAGAAGAATGCTTCGTAAACCATTGACGGCCAAACGCACAAACGTCTCAATTCTGAAAGAGCTCCAAGTACAGGATAGACTGTCGGCAGTCTATAAATACACGACGCCTATTAACCTTGTTTGGCCACATCGGTCGCAAGCTTACCGATAATCTCGAGAGGCTCGTCATCACAGGAAAGGTCGAAGGTAGAAGAGGACGCGGAAGTACCCTAACTCGGTGTAGCGACCAAGACGCCACAGGCCTCTCCTTACCGATTACCCTCAGAGCAGCGGAGTGCAGGAGCGAGTAGCGAAGGGTTGTCAAAGTCAATGGAGTTTTTGCGGTAGGCGGAGGTCACGACCCTCACATGAGAGGAATACGACTACGAAGAAAAATAATGTATATACATATAAAAATACATTAGGTAAGTTATAAATGTAGGTATATATAGTTTGGTAGTGACTTCACATAGCTACAGAAGAAGAGTAAGTTTTCATAAATCTCAGTTAAAGTTTAACTAGACGATTGTAGAAGACCCTTTTTTACATTACTACATTTAATTTATTTTCTCCAGCTCTTCTTAGATTTGTTTGGATCAGATTGAAATTTTACCAAACAAGAACAAACACATTATATGTTACAATTTAGTTTAAGGGTTAAATTGTTGCATCAAAACATGGGGGATCATAAATTATTTTATCAAGAAATTTTGGAAATCAATAGAGCCCAGTTAAATTCCTTGCCAATTCTGAACGAACAGCTGAACCTTCCAAACTCCCCGTTGCTGTATCCTATACGTTGAATCACCTAACAGATGCAGAATTGCATCCAATCGAAACCCACAATGCTATTATAATTGTAAAATCACTGGTAATTCTAATATTAGTTGGAAAGCGGCAATTCACCACTCTGTTAATGCGTTGTTTACAAAATAAGGATTAAGGTGATTCTTGAAACTTTAACTCAGGTATCAGTGTGGATTCTTTTTTTTTTTTTTTTAATCCATGTCCGCTCCCAATGTGGAGCACATGGTCTCCTAATGGCGGTATCTTAACAGAATTTTTCTACGAGAACTGCTTGTTACTCAGTTGCTTAATCTCTTTTTTTTTCGAAGAGAGTAGGGATAGAAGGACAGGGCTAGTACAGGACTAGTGGTTAGCTAATCGCTTTCGCTACGCCCCGTGTGGATGAGATGGGTGGGAGGGAGGACTCAGACTACGAACGGAAATCCATAAATCCATTGAAAGATCAATCTATGAAAACCGTCCGCACCGGGAATTGAACCCGAGACATCCGTAACCGTAGCCGGCGACGCTACCAACACGGACGCAGACGTGTGGATCCTAGACGTATAATATTTTATCTCGTAAATAGTATTTGTCGTATTTGTATCTTACATATAAACGTTAGACACTATTTACTGTCTGTCTGTTCGAGTCCATTCGTGCGCTAGAATGCCTGAAGATGCCGAAAGGCGAAACCCGGGTCGTTAGTGACAAAATACATATAAGTGTACAAAATCTCAATAATTCAAATTTGACATTAGATGTTGCCTTTATGAATCATTGTCATCGTAATTGATTCATTAGCATGGTTTGGTATTTGTTGTTATCTTATCATAACGTTGTTTTAAATTATTCTACAAAAGATAAATTTCAAATTTCATACTATTTATTATCTGTCATGTGTTTGTATTTTGCTTGTAGATATTTGATATAAGTCAGCTTTGACGCCGATATATTACATTAATATAGAAATCTGACAAGTCTGCAAATCAGCTGAACACTGTCATATGAAAATATAGTCGTCGAAGTTACTCAAAACATTACAAATTACATATTAGGCATCCAGATTTTGTTTTTTCGTCTAAATAAATTCAACAATTCCATCACTACCATTCAATCCGTTATCTTATGTAATTTTCACTACCGTTAATTTAGTTTATACACGTATTTTCATGATCGTACAGCGCTGTAGATTATATGTCGCAGTTTTGATATACATACACGATAAAAAGATGATGAAAACGTTGGTATAAAAAACGACGTGAAACAAACTTCGTACTTTACACCTGATTCTTCATGAAGTCTTCGATTTTTTCAAAGTCGTTGCTGTCTGCAATTAAAACTATCTCGAGCCATCAAGTGAACTTATTTCTGTCAGAGATTATATAATGATATCGATTTTCCACCACAAACTCAGAGATACAAAAAAAGAACAAAAAAAATATGCATCTCATGCTGCATTCACCAAGCTTTCTTTAATGTTATTTTATTTTTTCTTACGAATAACTGTTATTCTAGCTTACACTAAGACTATTACTCTAAAGATCTAAATATATTTTCTATGTTAAACAAATTTGCCTATTTACGATAAATGCCTAAAAATTGATAATATCCAGGAAAATATTAAATAATTAAAACTTGTTTTCAATTCCAATAGACAATGTTCCAGGTCATTTTTTGAGGAATCTTGGACTTTTTTGTTCTTTCAAAGTGTGCAACTAGCATTACAATGGGGTTACCACAGAAAAGCTTAAAAATGTTCAACTCCATTATTTTGGATGTTGAAATATTTCACCTGACGTGAGTGAGCTCAGATAAATACTAGTTTTTTTTATCTATTACGTTAGTAGATGTACGTCCAAAATAAAAAAAGCGACGATGGAGCTACCATAGACAGGTGCTGTGGTTGCCCCGAGGGATCCTGAATCCTTCCTGTCCCTTTTACCGACCAGATGGGAAGGCCGCTGATGATCATCCATAGGATGTACTCGACGGAAATACGGGATGCAGAGATGGAGGACTTGAGGCACCTTCAACGGAAATCTTTGCCGATGTCCAATATTTACTATTCTTTAATCGGTTTTTCAAATTGCAAAAGCAATAAACTTATTATTTGTAATTATTGTTTTGTATGTATATAAAATAAATAAGTATTTTTTACGTTTACACATATGTTACGCAATGTGAATTAAACCACTAGGAATAAGCTTTTAATCTGTGATATGAATCTAAATCGATCGCTCATTCCTTCACACACTAGTTTTGTCACTTGTTCACTTACTGAGTAAAGTGAAAATAAGTTTTATCTACAAACCACTTTCAAATGACAAGCGACCCTTTTTACATTCATATAAGACGTCGTATTATACAAATGCTACATTATATAAGTCGTTTTATAAATCTACGTCAAAAATAGTACTTCATATTTGCAATTATTTCGTATGTCGAGTCCGTGGTGCAGTGGTCAACGTCCTTGCCAACGGTTACAGATATCTCGGGCTATGTTCCGGTACAGACAGTTTCATCAATTGTTTTTTCAATCGATTTATGGATTTCTGTTCGGAGGCATGGATGTTTGTGATGTCTAAAATTCCCTCGCGAGAGCGATTAGATAACCACTAGTCTTGTCTTAACCTTCTATTCCTACTCTCTTCGAAAAAGAGAGTTTGGGCAACTGATTAACGAACAGTTCTCGTAGAAAAAGTTCTTTTTGAGATAACTCTATTAGGAGTCCATATGCTTCAAATTTGGAGCGGATGTGGTAAAAAAATATGTCTATAAAAATTTTCAATCAATAGTTAAATGACTGTTTTTTGAAAACCCTACTGGCTCCCAATGTGGAGAATATGGTCTTATAATGGAGGTATCTCAACATAAGATGTTTATAGGAGAACTATTTGCAGTTCACTTGCTCAACATCTTTTTATTGAATAAGGATAAAAGGATAGGGCTAAGATAGGATAAGTGGTTAGCTAATCTTTCTTGCTAGGCCCCGTTTATAAGTAAAGGAAATTCATTTTTTAAATCCATAAATCGATTGAAAAATCAATTGATGAATCTATCCGTACTAGAATTCTGACACGAGAGATCCGTGACCGAAGCCAACGAAGTTGACTACTGCACCACTTATTTAATTTATCGATGGTTTTTTGGCCAATTGATGTAACCCTCAAAAATACGAAAATGAGTTAATGCTAGGATCGCATTTTAAAGACGACAGAGCAGGTCTTGGCCAAATGATGTATATTATAAAAATAAATTGACCACTTTTTGGAAGGAAAACATCATTTTACTTTGGCTTTACGTTTAAAAATTCTGACCCGGCTACTTGATGTCAGCCACTATTATATCTTCACTCCCTACGTATAATCTCGTATCTGCAAACATGAAAATTTGGTGAAGTGCATTGCAAAGATTCATAACGCAACAAACCATGTAATTTTTTGGATAAAAACAGTTTTTCCTCTCACCTGAACAATTTCAATTTTGAGGACTACATCAATTGGCAAAAACACCGTCGATATATTAAACTACCTCTTAATACTTGTTACAAATAATTAACCTCTGTGACTGATTAAAATGATATTAACATGATTATATTATTATCTAGTAAGCGCCGCAGCGAAATGAATTGCGACTTATTGCACAATTAATCTGTGGAGTAGAATTTCAGTTGTAAGTAAGTAATGCATACTTTGATAAGCCACCGCAGTGGCACAGTTAGTGCATTTTTACGCACCGGATTAACATTTAGAGTGCGTGGGGATGCTGACATCTGACACCGTCACTCGGTTATTTCGTTCATATATGAGTGGACATATTATTTTGCAGGCAAACTATTACCAAAAAAGGCTACGTTTTATATTTATATTACAAATACATTATAATTGTAATGCAACTGTCTTTCCTTAAAGGTATGGAAACAAAAGCTACATTTTAAGCTTTAAAAATAAGAATATCTTTCCATGTATTTCGTCGCTAACAACCCGGGTTTCGCCTTTCGGATCTGCAGGCATTCGATCACACGAATGAACTGACAGGCAACTCTTATCACTAAGACTAGGGACTATAATGACCCCTGGATTGACCACAACAATGATCCCCAATCAACAAAAACAAACGCATTATGGGTGGAATAGAGGGTTTTAAAATGCAATTCAAAGAACTATCTATTTACTTATTCCAAACTAATGGGCCCTGTCAGGGTGACCATAAAATGATGTATTAATATGTACCATGGAATGATGTAAAATCTCAACAATTCAAATTTGATATTGAAATTCCATCAAGCATCCTCAGTCGATGTCTTAAATTAATCCACAATAATAATTGAATAGAGTTGTTTTGGTATAACTCTTACGTAAGAGTGATGAATTTTTACCGGAATAGCTATAATAATAAATTCTTGTGGAAATAAACACATACCTATGTGCAGATGGTACTGCTACTTATCATTGGGGATTTTCATCGACTTGCTAGTCTATATCCGTAAAGTACTGTACGTAATGTAGAAATTATACCACGCATCACGGTCTTGGTAATGTAAAAACTTGTCAACAAATGATCGTTACGTCTAATCTAATGACTTGATCAATATGATTAATCTAATGCCCATTAATATAGCAAACTCTAAATCCATCTTGAGGTTAAAGATGATTAAACTTGTTCAATATGCCTTTATTTTGGAATGATGTGTGCATTCTTAGCTTTAACATTTAAACACACATCATAATATATTACGATTTCATTGGAATTGATAAATCTGCGATATTTGGTCGATTATCTTTTCGCTATATACGTTACCAATATGTGAAATATTGATATACCACATATATGACAATATTTACACCTGACATAACTACTTGGCTGTAATTTTCGAAGGGATATGAAAGAGTATTTAAACTCTCAACAATTAATTCATATTCATCAAATTGAATCTAGAGCTCTTTGCAGCTACTACTATTAGTGCAATCGATAATTTATATATTTTCCAAAAATAACCATAATGGCTTTCAAGGTATGTTTTCCATCTTAATTATGCATTTTTTATCAATTTGGATTTGTTAAAGAATCTTTCTTTATAACATTAAGTCAACCCACACAAAGTATTCTTGTTTTGTTGATATCTTAAATTTTTTATGTCGAATAATCAACCCTCTCAAAAAAAGTTTATATATTCCTCTTTTGTAGCGGTCATTAAAGAAATCATTTTAATCATAACATTAAATTAAAAATGAACTTCCTCAAAGTTACCACAGAATCCATAGAAAACATTTTAATCATAGTTGTAAATTTATAGAAAAAACTTTTTAAAAAAAGTGGTGGAGTGGCCAACGTCGTTATCTTCAGTTCCGGATTCACAGGCTAAAATCTCACTACCTACAGTTGTTTTTAAATCGATTTATGGATTACTAAGACTGGAGAATGACTAGTTAACCACTAGTGTTGACCTTTCCCTATCAATCTATCTCTACTATCTTCGAAAAAAAAGGTTGAGCAACTGAGTAACAAGCAGTTTTCGTAGAAAATTTCTTTTGAGATACCTCCATTAGAATACCATATTTATATTCCACATTGGGAACGAACATGGTTAAAAAAACATGTCGCGATATAACAAAGTTGAGGCGCCAGATTATCTTTTACGGTTCATGTAAAAAGCCATATGAATACGGTGGTGAACTTGGAAGTGAACCAATCACTCATAGATTATTCGCTTAATGCACCCATTGGAGCTCATTTTTAATTTTGTTCCTTTTTTCAGAAAATTGTATTTCATTTGTAGATATTATCAGTGGCGCAGTTGGTTTCGTCGCTGGCTACGGTTACGGATGTCTCGGGTTCAATTCCCGGTGCGAACGGTTTTCATAGATTGATCTTTCAATCGATTTATGGATTTCTGTTCGTAGTCTGAGTCCTCCCTCCCACCAATCCCATCCTCACGGGGCGTAACGAGAGCGATTAGCTAATCACTAGTCCTTTCATAGCCCTATCCTTCTATCCCTACTCTCTTCGAAAAAGAAAAGAGAGGTTGAGCAACTGAGTGACAAGCAGTTCTCGTAGAAAAAATTCTGTCAAGATCCTCCATTAGGAGACCATATGCTCCACATTGGGAGCGGACATGGAAAAAAAAAAAAGATATTATCCTTATTCAAGTCGACAAATACAATACATAAAAAATTGTATCCCGTAAAATTTCGATTATCTCAAAATATATGAATATTACTCATTATCGTAACACTAAATGCTTGATTTAATTTCTAATTCAAACATACCTACACAGTTCAGTTGTCAAATTAAAGATTATGTAATTGATTGACAGGTAGCATCTCGTATTAGTTTAAAATTCAAAACATGTGAATTGATAAAACCGTCGCCTTATTATTTGTAAATTAAAATTCTCATCACGAAGTATTGTTTGGTAAGGTCAAATCGACATTATCAATTGTTAGTTAAGTATCGAGAAAATACTATGCAATGTATTTAATTGATTGCTTTTCACCACAAATTGTTGGCCTCATTTCGAAGACATTCACCAATTAATTATGCACTACTGATGCATTGATGATCCATTTCTGCCACTTTGCTAACCACAAAATTATTAGAATTAATTTACATAGTTAGTCATTATAGAAGAATGTCTTCTGTAATCGACCTGTACTGATGAAATCTTGATTTTTAAGTGATTTTAATATGGATAGGTTCTGTTCAAAGACATGTGTTAATCACTTTTAATATGTTAACCGTCAATTATCGGTGGAAAGGCACTATATTTTAAAAATAAAACATATTTTGTTTTGTACTACTTCCACATTTTTACAATTACCAGGAGCAGTTTCAGTTGATAATACTCGCGAAGTGTGTTCATTATAAAAGTGTGGAATACAAATTGTGTTTTATTTTTAAAAACGTATCTAAATATAAGATTTCAATTCAAAAAGAGGCAAAACACTTGCCACATTTGGTATCAACAACAAGTGACAAACATAACAACATTTTTTAAAGCTTAGCGAATAGGACGCGTTTTCATACTCTTCTAATAATAATTTATAATATTTAAAGGATACACAGAATTACAATTACAATATCTGTAATATAAATGTAAAACGTAATTTTTTTGGTGATAGTTTCCATGTAAGATAATATGGCTACTCATATGAACGACACCATTTTATAATAAAAAATGAATTTCCACAAAGTTACCGCTGAACTCAAAAATATTACTTTTATACGATACAAAGTAGAATATGAAAGTTATCCTTTTTATTTTTTATCTGAATCCATGAAAAGCATATTACCACACTAGGTATTTCAAAAAGAAAATATTTTCTACCATCAATTTTATCAGTAAGTTTTATTTGATTTTCAGATTGTATTGTTCGTCGCCTTTGTAGCCGTGGCCAAAGCCGCCGTGATCGCTCCCGTGGCTACATTAGTAAAAACCGTAGACGCCGACTATGACGTCAATCCCCAATACAGTTTCGCCTACGACGTTCACGACTCACTCACAGGTGACTCCAAAAGCCAACACGAAACTCGCTCCGGAGACGTAGTACAGGGACAATATTCCCTTGTCGAGCCTGACGGTTCCAGAAGAACAGTTGACTACGCTGCAGATTCCGTCAATGGTTTTAACGCCGTAGTGAGGAAAGATCCTGCCGCCGTCGCCGTAGCCCATGCCCCGGCTGTTATAGCGCATGCCCCGGCAGTTATCGCGCATGCTCCGACTGTGGTAGCGCATGCCCCAGCTTACATCTCGCATGCTCCATCCTACTTAGCGCATGCCCCAACCTATGTAGCGCACGCTCCCGCATTAGCCTACGCGCATGGCCCTATTCTTTCACATCCCACTTACATCCATTAATACGCCAGTTTTTTTCTTAATAACATTTTCTTCTTACGACCATGCCATAATTAAATAATTTATATCATCTTTCTTCATCTATATAAATACTTACTATATTTTGTACACTTATTCTTAGTTTTTTTTATAATATATATGCAAATATAAAATGGAACTGATTATGTTTATGTCACCATATTAAATATTTTCATTACAAAAATACTTTTTTTAATACACCAAAATCTGACCTAACCTACAATTCAACCATAATTGCATACGGTATCTGCTTATAATAAAATGTGTATAATACACCCTTTCCGATTACTTCTTTCTATGTAATCTTTATTTAAGGAAATTCATCATTACCACTCTTGTAAATTTTCTTAATAATCAATCGTAACTCTACAAATGCGTATAATTAATTTCAGCAGTTAGCTTGCTCACGTGAAACTCCTATTTTCTATTTCTAATCACCAATTACTAAAAATACTTAAAAGTCGTCGTATTCCTTTTCTGTGCTTAGCAAATAAAAAAGTGTACCTAACAAAAACCATAATATTTAAGACATCGATACCCTTAATATACAATGGGTTAAGTCTTAAGATACAAATCATCCTTTTAATGTTTTGTTCAAATTTATAAAGAAATATATCTTAATTTATCATTCACCAATTCTTGTAAAAAATGATTGTCGAAAAAATAATAATTTATTTGGCATGTAACAATCATAAACCAACCCCATTAATTATACTGATATGCCCAAACCATGTCTTCCGGTAAGGAATCTTAGACACCTCTATAAAAAAAGTAAATGATTTTGTTGTTTATTTACAAAGCAAAAACAAGTGTCAAATAATCCTTCGTGAGTTTTACAATTTGAGACACATTACCACGTTCGTGAACAGTTTTATATACGTGAAATACAGAATTAATTTTAGCTGGAACTTTAAGAATTCATAGTATAAAGCTTTCCGTTCAAGCATTCCTGAAGTGCTTGTAATACGTAGGATTTCTATGGCACTACAATTATCCGCAAGGATAATGGTGGTGAATTTTCCAATATAGAGGTTGCGAACATCATCTACCAACGTAAGCTTACCATTCTTCACATGTATGATGTTTTATTTTGAAAATGGAGTAGTCCAGTATTGAAGTATAATTCTACATTAAATATCAGTCAGAAAATGTGGGATAAAATATACTTTTTCGTTCATTACAAAAAAAATATGCAATCATTATATTTAATAAATTGCAAATTGCAAAAAGTCACCAAGTATACAAAAGAAATCTTTTTCTACGATTTTTTCGTAGACAACAAATGTCGGTAACTGATAAACTCTCAAGAGTTCATGGCTTAAAGCAGTTAAAAAATATCTGAAAAACAGGTTGTCAACTCTTTGAAAACTTCATGGAAAAAAATGCAATAGTGTAATAAATTCTTTAAAGTGCAATTATAAAAAAAATCGACGGTTAATGTGATTTGAAAAATTATGAGAGATGAGAAAAAAAACTCCTATTTCCTCTCAAAATTTGATTTCTTCAGCATTCGATTGATGGTACCTAGTGAGGGACTTGACATTATGGATAAATTCGACTTAATGGCAAGAAGACGCTGAAAGACGAACAGGTCGTTAGTGACAAAACAGTTCAACACGATTCAAATGTTAAGTACAATTAGCTTTATATTCCTAAATATGTTTAAAAACAAAAATTGATAATTACTGAAATAATTAATTCAAATGTGTAAACAAAATTCGTCGAACTAAAAGATGCATAATAATTAATGTGTGTTTTTCCGACAATGTCAACTAATTATAATCGTTCAATAAATCTGTTTCAAAAATAATATTTTGAAAATTGTTCTCAAGTCAAGTGACATAACCTTCAATCTGTTGATTACAATATGACAAAACTTAGTAATCTTTATTACTAAGTAAATAATATTCTTGGCACACAACTTAAAAATAGCTAAGACACAATTAAAAAAAAAACTAGACAGAAACAGAATTTACAAAATCTCCTGCGGCCTGTGTTATTCGCTATACATTGGACAAATAAATTCAATCGGGATCAGATTGTTAAAAAAGAATAAAAACATCGTATAAATGTTTACTTTTGGATACCAATAGTAAATCGATAGTAAAATTAATGAAGACTAAAATCGAGGTCGACAAATGTGTTGTTTCATTTGAAGTCACTAAATCGATATAAATAAAGCAGAATTAAAAAAAGAGTCACCGATCTCTCGTTCAACACGGTATTCGCATAACTCTTAATGAATAAGATTTTTTTATCTATATTAGATAACATGTTTTCAATATCTTTTTTAAATAATAAGTTTGCTAAGCATTTATTTCCTGATGAATCTAAAAAGAGGGTTTAAATGGTTCATTAATTTTTTCTTATAATTTCCCTGATTCATTATTGTATATTATATTAGTAACTTCATTAATAATTTTGTTCAGCTAAATGGACTTTTAATGTAGCTATATTTGTGATTTCAGATTAGTATTTAATGATTTGCAAGAGGTCCATAACATTTTAATTGTAGACTCTTTCATTTGATTTATGTATAATTTGTTTGTTAATCAGTATTTTCTTGTCTCAGTTCGTGAACCATCAGTTTTATATACCTTCATTTTTACACTCAATTTTATATAAATAAGCCTGGTATGTTTGTATTTTTATCAGTTGATAATGCTCGTGATGAGCGAAACCGGTCCTGATCATTACAAATATGTGAAAGTAGTACAAATGAATTGTGTTTTATTTTTTAAAATATAATGTCTTTCCACCAAGAATTGACAGTTAACACCTTAAAAGTAATCTAAAAAGAACTTATCACCCTTTATCCATATATTTAAGTATATATGGATAAGTACAGTTTTACACGATGATTTTGCGCAGAGTTCGGCTACCCGAAGCACACGGTGAATACAAAATATTTTTTCGCTCTCAATCCCATTTGGCAAAATTTAGATATAGTGCCTTTTGTCATTAACCAGTCATTAAAAAGGTTGCCGTCCTCTGATCTAGAGGAACCGAGCATCGTTGTTAAGCTAGAGACGGGTGTATATAAAAAATACCCACACCCCGAAGGTTAATTTAAAAAGTGTATAATTATTTTAATTTGATCATTTGAAAATATAGCCTGAAACTTGTAATCGCTAAACGGGATTTTTCTCGCTTTGCTACCAATGACCACAGAAATCATTTGGTACATATGAAATAAATAATATACAAGGGATTAATAATAGTAACATGTTAATATAAGATATTAATGACACGCGACAAACCGCTTCTCAAAATCAAACATTCATTGACGGGCATATTATATACATGTGATATGAGATGGCGGGTATTGAAACAGGGCGAAAACCACGCAATGTTACGTCAGTGGTCTGATTGTGTGAACGCGTTGTCACAATGATTCGAAATTTGCGAAATGCTTGGCCGTGAAACTGGTTTCTGTTGCCCGTGTACTGGATCACTACCGGCGCCCACCGCATTATTATATTAACAACTTGCCATGCCTACTTAACCAACATTTAATTGTAATAACAATATATATTTGCCCAACGCATGATAGTGCAGAAATGCAGAATTATTTAAATGGATTAATGTATTTTACTTGGATGGACATATTGTCAATATAAAATGCACAAAAATAATAAAGTGAATATAAAGAGGGTCTACAGAAGGCATGGCATGAAAGTTCTGAGATAATCGCATTTAACGCTATATTTTTTAATCAAAGTTCTCTCTCTGTCTTTCCCAAGTAAAATTATTTGTTTTTTCAAAAGGTTATTCGTACATAATAAATACTAATCGGTTTGGGAAATAAATCATAAGATTTGGTATCGATGAGTAATAATTATATAATGCTTTTCGCCAGAATAAAAATATTTTAATATGACAACTGGTACTATTAAAACTGGATTTTTTCAAAATCATTATATCCTATGACTTTGTGTGTTCTGCCAGTATGAAGAGCGTTAAATTGCATTCAGTTTGACATTTAAAACAGAAAATCATCAAAAGCTTACTTAATGTGTTGTGTCAATATACCCTTGATATTTAAATATTGATTATTGTAAAATACGTTTATTATGATCTCGATAAAGCGGAGTTCGTGGACTCATAATGCAGAGGCTGAACAGAATTATTTCAAATATAACTGAACCAGTTTGGCAACCTGCTTTTTCAAAGATAATAAAAATAGAAAAGGATTTGCTGTTTTCCAATTGATCTCTCCATCTCTGTTTCTCTCAATGCCCATCATACTTTATAGGGTAGACAAGGTTTAAACATCACAGACACCCACGCTTAAGGATGTATATCTAAATATCGGTTAAATAATCCTGCCCATTCAGCAATTCAAATACTGGATCGAAGGATGTAAGTATTTAATATGACAAGATGCAATGATCGCTATTTTGTTTCATCTCAGCATAATTTTATATTAAATATCAAAATAATATGTAATATTATTTATATATTAAATATAAACATTCACAGTCTAAGATTTAAACTTTTTTTTTAGATTAATCGAGTGTGCATCAGCAATGTCGTAACATAAATGATATATATTCATATGTTTTATGCTTTAATATCATAACATTTTATACTACTGCCACCGAGTACATCCTATGGATAGTCATCAGGCCGCTTTCCATGGCGTCGGAATCCATCCGATAGGCAGTAAAGGCAGGCAATATTCAGGCTCTCCTGGTGCATCCGCAACACATCTCCGATCCAGCTCCGTCGTCGATTTTTCATTTTGGACGTAATAAGGATCTGGCTTGTCCATTCTGTTAGTCTGAGTTTCAAACCAAATCAAACCACAGTACCCGTAGTATCCGCAACAAGCGTCTGTTTTCGAAGCATATCATGCAGTTATCTTGTATTTTCGCAAGATGCCATGAGTCGTAACCGTAAATTAGTACTGTCAGGACATATTTTTTTCAACAATAATTACTATTAATGAAGTTTTTTTTCAATATAATGGTTGGTGATCTGTGACTTAAGAAGACGTAAAAGAAAGTTCTAATATGTCGGTATAGAGAGGATTTTCGATGGATAAATTTACAATTTTCTTTATACAAGGAATAAAAACCTGAATAACACAGCACACAAAATATGAGTAATTATTATTTCGGAAATAATACTTGGTGAGCTTCACTGGATATTTGAAGGGGTGAACTAAGTAAAAGAGGCGAAAGAACTATCGCGCTAAAGGCTGTATTGAAGATGGCAGAGAATGGGCAAGAAAAGTATCTTTTAGCATAAGGAAACTAGAAAAATACAGGTAGCTCGATTTGTTACTGAAACAACATAATTCAGTTTTAAATGCTCCCGTTTAATTTTAAATCAATAACCCACTAATAAATGAAAATATTTACATACCTTTTTGACATATAAGTACAATAATAATTATATAATTGAATTTAAACGTAATTTTCATTTGAAATAGCCAAATTATTTAATTATTTTTTTTAAACCATGTCCAGTCTTGACGTGTAGTATATGGCCACTTAGTAAAGGTATCACAACGGAAGTTTTTTCTAGCAGAACTATTTGTTACTCAGTTGCTCAACCTCTCTTTTTTGAAAAGAGTAGAGATAAAAAAATAGATCCAGGAAAGGACTGGTGGTCAGCTTATCGCTCTTGCTGCGCTCTGATTTTAGGATCGTATGGGGTATCCAAGCCTTCGAACAGAAATCCATAAGTCGTTAAAAATCAATTTGATATATGAAATGATACGGACCCGGATTTCATTTCTTTATGTCCCATCAAGAATAGCACATACAAGGATATCAGTTACTAAGAAACAATTATATTTACGTTATAGTTCTTGGTTATTACTATTTTAATGTTTCATTTTCGAATTTTAAAATAATTTATTTATTTAAGAAAAATTGCTTCATTTAAGTAAAGTAGTCAATAAAACGATGAATCGTATGTTATTATATTAAAATATATAAACTCAAATGATTCATCACTAACTAATTCTGGATATTTAGGTTTTTCTTCTACGAAACTGAAAGCCGCTGGAGGCACAGTTGATAATATTTGAAAATAAAAAAACGATCTCGTTTTCAAGCGACTCCAAATATTTTATAAGAAGGAGTTTGACTTACTATAAAAGCCACCGCAAAGTCTATACTATTATCATTCGCTGTTCAGCTTAACGTTCTAAAACTTCTCAAAAATGGCATTCAAGGTGGTTACAATATATAACTTTAATTATTGAACATAAAATCTTTACTTAAATATAATATGAAAATTGTTTGCAGAAATAATTATAACATTAATGTGAAAATTTCAGTGCAAGTGGTTTTATTCATAATAAATAGTTTTGCCTTTTTTTAAATTCAAGAATACTGATTAAATGAAATTAAAAAACACTGCAATAAATCAACATTTTTTTGAGAACTGCTCAATCTTGGGTTATATTCGTTTGCTTTAGCATTTTCTGTGTATATTTATTTTAATTGAATTTTACACTTTTTTCAATTTTCAGTTCTTCCTAATGGCGGCCCTCGTGGCTATGGCTCGCGCCGGAGCTTTAGGAGTCGTCCCCGTAGGAGTATCCTCTCCTGCCCAGTACAGCTACTCTTATGGAGTGGAGGATCCCTTCACCGGAGACAGCAAGAGCCAACACGAAACTCGCATCGGAGATGTCGTCCAAGGACAATACTCTCTGACCGAATCCGATGGCACACGCCGTACCGTCGATTACGCCGCTGATGCCGTCAACGGATTCAACGCCGTCGTTCGCAAAGACCCCCTCATCCACGCCGCCCCGGTTGCCCTCGCTGCTCAAGTAGCACCAGCTATCAGCGTTGCCCACACCGTCGCCGCTCCCCTCGCATACTCCGCTCAAGTCGCTCCTGTCGCATATGCCGCCCAGGCCGCTCCTTTGGGATACGCTTCTCCCCTCGCTTACGCCGCTCAGGCCTCTCCTCTCGCATATGCCGCTCCCGTTGCCAGATACACATCTCCTCTTGCCTACACTGCTCAGGCTTCTCCACTGACATACTCCGCTCACGCTTCTCCTCTCGCTTACACTGCCCAGGCTTCTCCTCTCGCCTACGCCGCCCCAGTAGCCAGATACACATCTCCCCTCGCCTACACCGCCCAGGTGTCTCCTTTGGCTTATTCAGCGCCCGTCGCCAGATACACTTCTCCTCTGGCCTACGCCGCGTCTCCCATCGCCCTCTCCCAACACGGAGCCAACTACGCTTATACGTATTAAGTAAAAATCTTCAAATATATTTATTGATGCTGACAAAGCGATTGCAAAACGAACATATAAAATTTAAAAAAAAATGAAATAAAAACAAATTTCTTATAACTTATCTATTATTTTATTTTTTACATTTATATTTTGATTGCAGGAAAATACTCTTATATTGACATCTTCATCATATATGCTTCAAAGTATTATGGGTCCTAAATTCAAATTGTGTAACGGATTATTGAAAAGGTCCATCATCATATAAAGGAATATGTAATGATAATGTACAGAAGAATCGTTTTGCTATTAAATCTACCATTGCTTTTATTTTAGTTGTTAACTTGTTGTTAACATGCACCATGGGCTTGAATAAAATTGAAGTATTAGTTGAAAAATCTATACTTGTATCCACATATTATTTCGAAAATCTAGCCCCTCTACCGCTATTATGTAATAATTATAAGTATGTTGAATCACTGTTAAATTAGTATGGTTGGATGTTTAAATCCTTAAAAATGATGTAAGTTGACATTTTTAAATTTACAATCAGATCATAGTATTACTTTTCGTCAAAAATAATGTTTCTCGTGAATATTGCTTTTATAAAAAAATCCTAAATGTTAGTTATACTGAAGATATAAAGCTAAAATTGATTGTATTTAAAATATCAATTTTTGCATTAGTTTGAAAGAGATGCTTTTTCCCTGTGATAAGTAGGTACATTTAATACAAACTGACCGAAAAATGATGATGAAGCTGCCTGTCATACAAGAAACATATGTAACAATCATAGTCATAGTTTAACGAGCGAATAATTTATTTTCAATGATATTTTCAAAACTGTATAAAGATATTTACTAAACGAAAAATTCTTTTTTTGTTAACATGTGAATCCAATCTAAGCAATGTGATTCCGAAGCATTTTTTTCAACCATATTCGCACTCAATGTGAAGCATATTGCCTCCTAATGTAGGTATCTCAATAGATTGTTTCTACGAGAACTGCTTGTTACTCAGTGGCTCAACCTCCTTTTTTTCGAAGAGCATGTGGATAAAAGGCTAGGACTGGACTAGTGGTTATCTAATCGCTCTCATTTTCATCCGATTTTATTATCTGATGGGTGGCAGGCTATTTTAGATATCACAAACATCCACCTTACCAGAGGAAAAAATAATTGACCAAGTGTTTATTTAATAGGTAAGTATAAAGCATATAAATTGAATTTATATCATACTTTATTCCGAGAAACCCCAAAAGTTGTGAAACATCATAAAGAAACTTATCTCGACGGAAATTTTTCTACGAAAAGTGCTTATCATTCGGTCACTCAATCTCTCATTTTCGCAGAGAGTAAGCTTAGAAAGACAGCCCTAAAAGATTCTAATGACCATCCATAGAATGTACTCGGCTACAGAACGCTCGGATTACCTGAGATGAAATAAGGAGAATGGCGGAGTGGCCATATACTCTGTTAAAGGAGCGGATATTTTTGAAAAAAAGACCAATCTGTCAATTTGAAAATCGCTCTCTCTATAACCAAACTTTCAACATGTAACAAATTCATGCCTTCGAAAACAAATACAAAAATACACTTATGGAAGTGTTGTTCGTATGAAAATAATGGTTCTACACCATTATTAAAGTACTGTTCACTTGTAAATAAAAGTCTTAATATTTATCCGGAAAAAGTAGTGTGTATATGAAAAAGTTGTCCTATACCTAACGACCTCGCTGAGAAACTAAAGTTCACATGACGTCGTTGCTAAGTGCTAATCTACTTTCGTTACACAATCAATTGTAAAGAATATGGTACAGTCAAATATACAAGAACTTGAATTACTTTTACATTTTTTTTGGAATTCCATGTTTATAACAATCCATTCTCTATATACAATCCGCAAGTATTAATCCGTCCCAACGTATGTTTTTATGTTTACATTCAAATTAAGAAATACACTTAGCTGCATATACTTTGATAGCTGGTCGTGCTGACTTCCTCCCTGGCAGGAACGTATGCATTATTAGACGTTGATCTATAGATCCCATCGATTACTTTACTATTTGACACGCACTTATCATCATTCATAATCATTTATTTGTCATGAAAGATGAATTGAAATGCCAAATAACATTTTATTGTTTATCTTAATCGAAAGTTTAAATAAAATTAATCAATTATCCCATATCGCAAACAAGGTTTAACACATGACTAGTTTTAACACTTTATAATGGAGTTCTAATAAGGCAGTGGTTTCTAAAAGCAAAACGTTTTACAACGCCCCATATCTATAAAACAGATTTTGCAGCCCCGCTTATTTTATAAACTAAGTTTTCCAAATCCAAAAGTCTAGCTGAAGTCAAGTGGCAGTATGAATAAAATAAGTAAAAAATATAAAATCAATCTACATAAAATGTATAAATATACTTGCATCAACATACATTTTGAAAAAGTTAAAATTCTTTCATTATATCGTAAATTGAATAAGAGCAATTACGAATTAAAATGCTAAAAATATTGCGCTCCCAAAGGCTGCACACCATTTATTTTGGAAACCGTTTTACTAAGGTAATTAAAGTTGAATCAATATAAAATTAGCATAAAACTAAAATGGTAACTTTATTATTCCAATGGCATAATGTTGAATCAGTTCATCATTATCACTGTGCATATATTAAATATGTTACCCAATAAAATTGTATTGTACTGCAGCATTCATTTTTTCTAACACAAAATAAAAAAATATTTTCTTTACCCTGATTTGATTGCATTGAAAATGCTCTCGATACAAAAATTGGTCCTGATCATTTGAAATTCAGATAGAGTTTTGGATTCAAACAAAAAAGATATTTTATATATTATGTGTATAACTGTGAAGCATCATTCATTCTTTCAAAATCTTACATGAAAAACAATTATAATATATTAAATTTGGATTATTGAGATTTTGTACACTTCCATGTATTTTTTCACTAACGACCCGGGTTTCGGCTTTCGGCATCTTCAGGCATTCGAGCACACGAATGGACTCGAGCTGACAGACAGTAAACAGTGTCTAACGTTTATATAGAAGATACAAATACGACAAATATTATTTACGAGGTAAAATTTTATACTTCTGGGAGCCACACTGATACCTGATACCGTATAATATTTTACCTCGTAAATAATATTTGTCGTATTTGTATCTTCTATATAAACGTTAGACACTGTTTACTGTCTGTCAGTTCGAGTCCATTCGTGTGCTCGAATGCCTGAAGATGCCGAAAGGCGAAGCCCGGGTCGTTAGTGACAAAATACATGGAAGTGTACAAAATCTCAATAATCAAAATTTGATATCGAAATTCCATCAAGCACCCTCAGTCAATGTTTTAAATTATATATTAAATTGTTTATAAATATTTATTTATATAGTTGCATCTTCCAAAATTAAGCAAGCATATTCAAAAAACTGATGATTAAGAAGTAATGCAGTATTGATGACATTGAATAACGGAAGTGAAAACGATGTCATTCATTCCGGCTTCGAATATTTTTTTTACGAGAAGGAGTTTAGAATGCTATAAAAGCCGATGAGATTACTAAAACATTATCATTCGCTGTTCAGCTTAACGTTCCAATACTTCTCTAAAATGGCATTCAAGGTGGTTATAAACATTATTTAGAACTTCATTTAATTTTGAGAAGTGAAAATACGGGTTGAATAAATAATATATTCAACAAATTTAATATTCCATGCATTAATAAACTATTCCTTTAGATTAAAATATCATTAAGATGGAATCGAATCACTTATTTGGTCCTAAACTGTCAACCACTACTAATACTTTAAAACGTATTTTTCATGACCAAAGAACTATTTCGTCATTTTTAAGTAACAGGGGAAGCTTTGTTCGTCATGTGAGCATTTTAAATTGACCAGTTCAAAATTCTCTCATGGTGGACGGAATCATTGCTGAAACCGTTAATAGTACAAACGATGAGTACTCAATACGTTTTGGATATTTATTTTTCAATACAAAATAAAATTGATAAGTTTTCTATTCCACTGTCTGTGTTACTGGATGTGGCACGGTTTCGTCTCTTTAAGAAGCATCATCACACTAATTATATAATAACTTTATTAGTGTATAAAGTATACATTTTACACCTTAATGTATATATTAAACATAAATAAATAACCTTACGATTGTGCTAATCAGAAGATGCATTTAAAAGAGGCAAAACACGTGTCACACAAGTGTTAGTATCTCAACCAGTGGAATAAAAATGTAAACAATTTTAAATTTATTAACTAAACACTTAAAATGAAAGTCATTTTGAGTAAAATATATTTAAAAATTAGTGCGGAAGATTTCTTTATGTTATTTGAATTTATTAATAACACTTTTTGAAATTCACACATGATTTACTTGAAAATTTCAGTTCTTCCTGATGGCAGCCCTCGTGGCTATGGCTCGCGCCGGAGCTTTGGGAGTCGTTCCCGTAGGAGTATCCTCTCCCGCTCAATACAGCTACTCTTATGGAGTGGAGGATCCCTTCACCGGAGATAGCAAGAGCCAACACGAAACCCGCGTCGGTGATGTCGTCCAAGGACAATATTCCCTAACCGAATCCGACGGTACTCGCCGCACTGTCGATTACTCCGCTGATGCCGTCAACGGATTCAATGCTGTCGTTCGCAAAGACCCCCTCATTCACGCCGCCCCAGTCGCCGTCGCTGCTCCAGTTGTCAGTGTTGCCGCTCCAGTTGCCTCCGTCGCCAGCGTTGCCCGCACTATCGCCGCTCCTCTTGCATACTCCGCCCAAGTCGCCCCAGTTGCCTACGCCGCCCAGGCTGCTCCTTTGGGATACGCATCTCCACTAGCTTACACCGCTCAGGCCTCTCCTCTTGCGTACACCGCTCCTGTCGCTAGATACACATCACCCCTGGCCTATACCGCTCAAGCTTCCCCTCTCGCCTACGCTGCTCCAGTTGCCAGTTACACATCTGCCCTCGCCTACACTGCCCAGGCTTCTCCTCTTGCCTACGCCGCTCCAGTCGCCAGATACACATCTCCCCTCGCCTATTCCACCCAGGTGTCTCCTTTGGCTTACTCAGCTCCCGTCGCTAGATACAATTCTCCTCTGAGCTACGCCGCGTCACCCATTGCTCTCTCCCAGCACGGAGCTAATTACGCATATGCCTATTAAGCAAATATGTAATAAAATATTTATTTTAGCTTACAAACTGATTATAAAACGACCATGAAATCGAAAAAATATGAAATAAAAACAATTCAAAAGTATCTCCGATTTTTATTCTTTCGCTATATGATATTATGATTGTATGCGAGCTCTTTTATACATTATTGGTCTCAATATAGAACATAATCACTCATTCAGCAAAAGTCACTTTATTTATATTTAATTCATAGCTTCACTAAAAAGCTACTCTTATCATTTATCAAACATGAGAAGAGTTCACAATTTTGTAGCTAACTATGCTTATGCTTGCTAATCCAAATCTTCAAAAATATTGTATTATAACAGACAAAATGATTCTTAATCAAAAATCATTTCATATTTAAAAATAAATAAATAAAAATACTGAAATTATCTACGATTTTTGTTACTTGTGCTTCTATTTTCCTAGTAAGCGATGACTCCTGATTGAACTATTTAATCATTTTTGCTTCTCATAAAAACATGTATTTTTTATAGTCTGATTTTGATTACATGTTCAATTTATCATTCTAAGCGTTCAAAAGATTTCCTAGTATTAACATAGAGATTTTACATAATCCGTAAGAAATAGTGAATATGAAATTAAATTACGTCATGATATAGAATTATTTAGACGAGAATCTAGTGAAGGAAATGGATGGCATGTTTTTCCATCGACAATTCGACACAGTCAATCTGGGTAACTTTGAGCCAGTTCTGAGGTTGTTTGTATTTTTATATCACTAACGACCATGCATTCTCGGTAGAGCTATTATGGGACCCAGTCGTGGCTTGAAATTGACTTTTATTGAAAGCTGGATTAAAAGTATTAATTACACAATAGGTTATAATACAAGTTTTTATCATAATGTAATCAATAGTAAGATATTTTTATCCCTTTCTTATTTTGTTTCTTGATCTATAAAATTAAATGGTAAACATTTACACATTTTTTTATCTAAATCAATTACAAAATAGTTCAAGCTGCTGTTAAGTTATGTTACATAATGGCAATATTTTGCACTATTTAAGTTTCAAGTCTTATCGCCAAAAGTCATTGATAAAGACATACTCACGAAACCTGGCCTTGCCTAGTTGTAACATGCGTATATTACTAATTATAGCTACGTAGCTTTATGGTGAGGTATTTAATATAGAACGGCATTTTAACAATCATCGTTATTAGTTAATTCATTAGACTATATACATTAGTTGATATATTTGTATAAAAGAACATAATAATTAATCTTCGAGTGGTATAATAATAATACACATATTCTTCGTTATCTTTCTCATTATTTGCATGTACACAATATAACGTCAAATGTAGTTATTCCTTAGCAAAAATGTAATATTGACAGTTATTTGAGAAAAACAATGACAATAGGGTTAAGAAAAGACTAGTGGTTAGAAATCGCTCTCGCTACGCCCAGAATTTTAGAATCAGATCGGTGAGAGTAAATTTTAGCCATTTATGACTAAAATCAATTTTTTAAACTGTCCGTACTGAGATTTGAACGAGTAAGCACTGGAACCGATGCCAACAACGTTGACCACTCGGTTAAAGGCGCGTTTTATGTATTTAATCGTCACACAAAAATTTTAAAAAGGTTTTTTTTCCTCATATTTATATTACCTTCACGAAACGAATAGTTTATTTGTATTCATTGCTCTATTACCACATCACATAATGCAAACTAATTCTTGAAATATAATGCGAAAAACAGTTGACGACATGTTTAAAAAACCAATGATTCGATTACAATAATTATCTGAAACAGAATATTTATATCATTAATGTTATAGTGTTTCATTTGGGTTCAAATTGTTAAGAAACTAGGCAATCTATGTTTCTTAAAGCTTTTTAAAACTATTGTAATTTTTTCAGCTATCAATATATTATACACTGCTGGTTTGGTAATTTTTCCAATACACAAATGGAGTGTGAACAAATTTCATAATTTCAATCATAAAATTGTCTAAAACGCATTGAGATCAATTTGGCTAACGATTTTCTAAAGTATTGGCATCAACGTAGATTGACTTGCGGAAGACAGTGGCATAAAGGAAAATGACCATATCGTCGCTGTTCTGGAAGAAAACACTTAATCGAAAAAATGACATATTGAGTTAGTCGTAACAAAATGTTTCTTATTTCGAACTCTACCATATGGATTAACACACTTATTTTTATAAATTACACTTTCACTTAAAAACAGTTTTGTGCAAACAAACTAAATGAAAAAGGCATAGCATTAACATTTGAAAAACTTCAAAGGATTAATCAAAAATTGTATTTTTCGGTATAGATATAATAACCATAAGCTCAATTAAAAATGATATTAATTCCAATAAATTTAATAATACTGTTTGACCATACAATATAGCAAAATTAAGACATAACATATGAAACATAAAAGTAATGATTAATAAACATGACAACTTTATTATTAGAGTATTCTGTGACAAATTATATTGGTAAAAATTACCTAGGAAAACTTTCATAACAATTTTAAATAGTATCTGTTTTATAGTACAGTAATAATTATTATAGTTATGATTTATATATGAAGGAAGAAAGCTGACACATTTTTAAATATTTTTTGTCTTGCAGTTCATATTAATTATTTCAATTTTTTTATTTTTCATGATTTGCAATCTATTACAAAGAATAAACATTAATTAACATATAATTTCATTGTATATTGCATTGAAATACAATGAAATGTCCAGATATAAATTATCAAAAAAAATATTGGAAAATGAACACTGCCATAATAGGATATAAACTTTAAAAAATAAACATGAGCCGTAGTAAACATTTCAAATGAAAAGGATTTATTTTAAGAATCTTGCTACGACATTCGCACTGCTGGTAACGCCTAGCTCCGGAAATAAAAATGCTATCGTTTACAAGATACTTAAAATATTTTTTAAGTAGAAGGAGTAAGGCTTACTATAAAAGCCACCGAAAATTCTCATATATTATCATTCGCTGTGCAGCTTAACATTCTAAAACTTTTCAAAAATGGCATTCAAGGTGGTTAAATACTTACAATACCTACTATATTTTGAATGTCGTATTTATTCGCTACGGATTCATAAAAAATGTGGAAACTAGTGTTTCATTCATCCACTGTCAAAAACACATTTTTTTTAAACGTTTTTAAATATCACTTGAGTACATTCAAATCAATTTGTCTAATCTCGGAAAAAAATACAAATTGCCAAAAACCGTTTTTTCGTTGATTATTCCTTAATACAATAATTATACGATCATTTACTTATTCAAAATTGACTCACTACATAACATTTATTTCAATAAATTTAAACCTTCTTTTATAGAATGTTTCAAAATAAAAAAAAGTGTTGGAAAATAATAATTTTTTATACAAGACGAGATATGTAATTTATTAATTTCAATTTAATGTTCACATAATTATACTACTAATTACTCGTTATTTTGGGCTACATGTGGCACATGGGCCGCGGTTTGTGTATCACTGCTCTAAAACAAAAGCAGAAAGTAAACTTATGTTTCAAAATTTCAGTTCTTCCTTATGGCAGCCCTCGTAGCTATGGTTCGCGCCGGAGCTTTGGGAGTTGTCCCCGTAGGAGTGTCCTCTCCCCCCCAGTACAGCTACTCTTATGGAGTGGAGGATCCCTTCACCGGAGATAGCAAGAGCCAACACGAAACCCGCGTCGGTGATGTCGTCCAAGGTCAATATTCCCTGACTGAATCCGACGGTACACGCCGCACCGTCGATTACTCTGCTGATGACATCAACGGATTCAACGCCGTCGTCCGCAAAGATCCCCTCATCCACGCCACCCCAGTTGTCAGTGTCGCCGCTCCAGTTGCCCCAGTCGTCAACGTTGCCCGCACTGTCTCCGCTCCTCTCGCATACTCCGCTCAAGTCGCTCCAGTTGCCTATGCCGCCCACGCCGCTCCTTTAGGATACGCATCTCCACTAGCTTACACCGCTCAGGCCTCTCCTCTTGCGTACGCCGCTCCTGTCGCTAGATACACATCACCCCTAGCCTATACCGCTCAGGCTTCTCCTCTCGCTTATGCTGCTCCAGTCGCCAGCTACACATCTCCCCTTGCCTACTCTTCCCAGGCTTCTCCTCTCGCCTACGCCGCTCCAGTTGCCAGATACACATCTCCCCTTGCATATAGCGCTCAGGTGTCTCCTTTGGCTTATTCAGCGCCCGTTGCCAGATATACTTCTCCTCTGAGCTACGCCGCGGCTCCCATCGCCCTCTCTCAACACGGAGCTAACTATGCTTATGCCTATTAAGCAAATATCCAACAAAATATTTATTTTTGTTTACAAAGAATGATTATAAAACGTAAAACGACCATAAAATCGAAAAAAAATATGAAATAAAAAACCAATTTAAATTATCTTCGATTTTTATTTTTTCCCTATATTATATGTTTATGTGACTCTTTTTTACACATTTTTTCTCCCAATATAGAACATAATGACTCAATCGACGGATGTTCACTTTATTTTTATTTAATTCAAAGCTTTAGTATTTACACACTCTTACCATTTATCAGACATGAGAAGAGTTAGCAATTTTGGTTCACTCGAAAGTGAGAACGGCTTTAAGCCTAGGTCGAATAAAAGCGCAAAAAGTGAAAATTTAATCATACGAATGAAACTGAAATGATAAAATAGCACACATATCAAACTGTGAAAGTTATATAACAGGTAGATAAAGTACAGAAAATTGCAAAAGTTTTCTCTTGAATATTATTTACTCTTTGCTATATAACAAAAAGATAACTTATAATATATTTTGTCAAAATATTCTCATTCTCTTCAACTCTATTAGCAACAATTTATAAATATATAGTTTGCCAGTATACAAAAAATAAACTTACCTTCTATATTACGTAAAAATAATTATTATCTATTTCCAATATCACTTTCAACTCAGTGATTTTAATAAAATATATAAATAAATATTCATTTGGGAAATTATCGAAATGGTTTTTTTTATTCTTTATTTATTTTAGTTTTTATTTCTACATATAATATTTTTTTTTCGTAAAACAATCGACTGCAGTTATTGATTCTTAAATCAACGTTCATGAGAGTGAAATTATCAGGCTGCACCAAGTTAAAACAAGCACCAACAGAAAAAGGAACGAATTTCCTCAAATCGCATCTTTTTCTCGAATGTGTGTTTGCTGATATCACCATACGTGAAGATAGTAATGCGATTTTTGTAAGTACAGTCAAACCTTTCTTATCACCAATTGTTTGTTTTCGAATTTTATAAGGCATTTACTAGGGCCAAGAACTATTTAATCCTTTGTTCAGTAAATATTTCGATAAATATAAATGGTCAGTATACACGTGGTCAGTTAGTAAAATAAGCGGTCTGTAATTTATGTAAACGGTCAATTATAAAATAAGTGGTCAGTTTGACATTAAAAACAACCTTTCTTTATTTGGCAATTATTGAGTGCCCAAACATAATTAATTACTGACAATTTACGGAATAAGTTACTGACCATTAGTTGCCATTTGATTACTAACTTGACCTTTCATTATCAGTAAACGTTACAAATACATATCAATAACACCATTTACGAATATTGTTTTTAGTCATGTGACGTTCCAGAGGATATTTTTAAAGTCAACATAATTTTTATTTAATATAAGAGGTAAATATGCAAAATAAAAACGTTTTTTCATGATCGATTTTTTATTGTTTTATTCGTTCATTTTGTAAGGTGTAATAAATATAATTTTGGACATTCAATTAATATGCATAACCGTAGTTAGCTCCGTGTTGGGATAGAGAGATGGGAGACGAGGCGTAGGCCAGAGGAGAAGTGTATCTGGCGACGGGAGCTGAATAAGCCAAAGGAGACACCTGAGCGCTGTAGGCGAGGGGAGACGTGTATCTGGCGACTGGAGCGGTGTAGGCGAGAGGAGAAGCCTGTGCGCTGTAGGCAAGGGGTGATGTGTATCTGGCAATGGGAGCGGCGTATGCGAGAGCAGAGGTCTGAGCAGTGTAAGCGAGTGGAGAAGCGTATCCCAAAGGAGCGGTGCGCGTGGCATAAGCAACGGGGGCGACTTGAACAGAATATGCGAGAGGAGCGGCGACGGTGCGGGCTACGCTGACGACTGGGGCAACTGGAGCGGCGACACTGACAACTGAGGCGGCGTGGATGAGGGGATCTTTGCGGACGACGGCGTTGAATCCGTTGATGTCATCAGCAGAGTAATCGACGGTGCGGCGTGTGCCATCGGATTCAGTCAAGGAATATTGTCCTTGGACGACATCACCGATGCGGGTTTCGTGTTGACTCTTACTGTCTCCAGTGAAAGGATCCTCCACTCCGTAAGAGTAGCTGTATTGGGGTGGCGAGGATAATTCTACTGGGACGACTCCCAAAGCTCCGGCGCGAGCCACAGTCACGAGGGCTGCCATCAGGAAGAACTGAAAATTATGCATGAACTTAAAAATATGCAAATGTCAATTTAGGCGAATTATTGTAAGCATTTATTAACCTATGACATCTTTATAAAACTTTTGTTCAACGAAATATAAAAAAACTCAACAAGAAAAACTGGTTATTAGGATGTTTATTACATTCATTTATTTTTTTGATGATAAATTATTATTTGAGAGAATGAGATTAAAATAATTATATTTTTATTTTCTATATAAAATAATAAGTTTAAATAATTTTGGATATTTATATTGGGCAGGTAAATTCACATTTGTCATTTTCGACTTTCAAGTTATAGAATGTTTTCAATTTTCTTTATTTAACCCGTTTATATTCGCATTGAATAAATTTTAAAATGAAAAAATATGTCTCGAAGTAATAAACCAACCTTGAATGCCATTTTTGAAAAGTTTTCGAACGTTAAGCTAATCATCAAATAATACCGTTTTAGTGTTACCATCAGCTTTTATAGCACACCAAACTCCTTCTTAAAAAAATATTTGAAGTCGTTTGTTAACGAGAGCATTTTATTTACATTAGCAATTCTTTCAACTGCCTACGAGAAGCAGTTTTATACAAAAATAAATGAAAATATTAATTTAATATGTACGAAAAATTAAATTTTTAAAAAACATTACTTCCAAGCAAATACTTTTCAATCGTTTTTATTGAGTATTAGATTACGTAAAGAATATTTTATTTTCGTTTCTGTTATATTCAACAATAATCATATTATGGTCACTCATTTTAAATAAATGAAAAATAAATATTTTAATAAAATACTGACTCCGTTTGTCAAAGTTTTCATTGACATAAAATAACTTTTTTATTGACATTTAAAAAAACTATAATACTATTATTTAAACTAATACTACTCACTGTAGATACAGTTGATAAATTTGTAAGAGGAAAAAAAACGTTTTCGTATACAAATGACATCAAATAACTTTTTAAGAAGGAGTTAGGCATAGTATATAAGCCACCGAGAATACTAAAACATTATCATTCGCTGTTCAGCTCAACGTTCAAAAACTTCTCAAAAATGGCATTCAAGGTACTTTGGAGATTAATATTTTATATTTTCATCTTCACAATTGATGAATTTCAAAATTCTTCTTTTCGTGATAGATTGAAAAATCGTGAAAATTTTAATTGAACTAACCGCCAAATATCATCGCTATGTGAATCCATATTTTGCCATCAAACATACGATAGCAATAATTTTTGACAAAGCAGATATATTATTTATTAATTGGCAACAATTTTTATTTTTTAAATACTACGATAGTCGAGAAAAAATCTGAAATATAACTGTTTACTGATGAATTATTCCCGAAAATTACAATAGATAACATTTTCAATTTTCAGTTCTTCCTGATGGCAGCCCTCGTGGCTATGGCTCGCGCTGGAGCTTTGGGAGTCGTCCCAGTAGAATTATCCTCCCCACCCCAATACAGCTACTCTTATGGAGTGGAGGACCCCTTCACCGGAGACAGTAAGAGCCAACACGAAACCCGCGTCGGTGATGTCGTCCAAGGACAATATTCTCTGACCGAATCCGACGGTACACGCCGTACCGTGGATTACTCCGCTGATGATATCAACGGATTCAACGCCGTCGTCCGCAAAGACCCCCTCATCCACCCCGCTCCAGTGGTCAGTGTCGCCGCTCCAGTTGCCCCAGTCGTCAGCGTTGCCCGCACCGTCGCCGCTCCTCTCGCATACTCCGCTCAAGTCGCTCCAGTTGCCTATGCCGCCCAGGCCGCTCCTTTGGGATATGCTTCTCCACTCGCTTACACCGCTCAAGCTTCTCCTCTCGCATATGCCGCTCCCATTGCCAGATATACATCACCCCTTGCCTACACCGCCCAAGCTTCTCCTCTCGCCTACACCGCTCCAGTCACCAGATACACGTCTCCCCTCGCCTATAGCGCCCAGGTGTCTCCTTTGGCTTATTCAGCTCCCGTTGCCAGATACACTTCTTCTCTGAGGTACGCCACGTCCCCCATCGCCCTCTCCCAACATGGAACTAACTACGCTTATGCCTATTAAGCTAATATCCGAAAAATATTTATTGTAGCTTACAAAAAGATTATTAAACGACCATTAAATCGAAAATAATGTGAAATAAAAACAAGTTAAAAGTATTTTCGATTTTATTTTTTTCCTGTATGATTTGTGATTTACAAGTGACTATTCTTCTCACACATTGTTTCTCCGCATCCAAAAGAAAACTGTTTCAATATCGGAAGAAATTTAATAACGTGTTTATTGGCCATTTTACGTTGACCATGAATAAAAAGACAGCTAATTGAATATTATTAGTAAATAAATATTTTTTTAGCATAATAAAACGTTTTTATATACATAATGTCATCGACTATTTCAAATCAGGATAAAATCACTCACCAAAGAAATTAATATAATTTTTTAAGGTTGAAAACACAGGTGCTAGCTATGTTTTTACTTGTGACAACAGGAAGTAGTTAATATCATCTTACGCTCATTTTACTTTTTAACCTCTTTTAATCATTTTTTTAAACTCTAACGGACTCTGATATTACATAAATAAACGTTTTGTATATTTCTTTGCTTTATCCAAATACATTAGTCGATTCCAATGTAATCATGCCGTAGTTGTTGGAAGGACGAAGAAAAATGTTACATTTTGAAAACAATTAAACGAATATTAAATCTTTCACCTAGTGATGGAAAATAACTATTACTGATAAACCACATTACTTTTGAATGAATATTCAACGTTATGCTTCTGACAAATGTTTTCGTGTAATTTTCCCATGACCCCTTTTTCATCCCTACATTCACTTGGCATCTTAAGTAACCCATGCTACGTGTTTTGGTTAATTTCGTTTTATTATTCAATCGGTAATGTTTCCTGCTGACGAATACGAAACTGCTTTCGTTTGTTATGTTATTATTTTTAGTATTTAAATCTGTTCATTACACTTTCTTGTCATATTCTTTTCTCCAGAGCAGAGAAGATATTTTTAATATGTTTTGTGTGCAATTTGTCGTTATATTACCTTGTTTTTTCAAATTTTTGTCGATAAAATTTACATATCATCATTCAAACTAAAAATATTAGCAAATCGATTTACTGCATTTTGAGTTGTTCTGATCATTTGTTTTTCTACGCCTTTTCAAATCACCTTACTGTCGCAAAATATTATATATGAACAAATAACTGTATCCAATAGTGACGATATCTTTTGGCAGACTATTAGATACGAATAAACTAACACACTTCTCTATGCTTCCCCAGTATTTCCATGTCCCTAAGATACAAAATACTTGTATCATGAGACGATTTAAAATAATAGAAAGACGAGTATCAACTTTCACTCATTCATTTCGAATATATAGATAGTATTATAATAAAAGAGTTTGTAGCAAAGAATTTATAAAAAATATTGTTATAAACTTTAAAAACGCATCATGTATTTATAAAATACATAAAAACCAATTTTGAGTTACGTTTTCCTTGAATGTCCTTTTAAAATAGTGTAAAAAATTACGCTGAACATGGTAGATGATAATGAGACCTTGTTGTCTTCTGTAGTATATTTATCATCTGATTATGTATTAAAAATAAGCGACATACAAATAGTATATAGTTATGTTATATGTATAACTTATAGTTTTTTTTTATGTAAAGTATTTTCAAAAAAAACATAACCGTCTTCAGTATGGTGGCATTTTTTCAGTTTGAAAATAATACTGCCTGAAGAATGTCTGTTTTAATTTCAGCATGACAAAATATTATTTTCTATAAAATTGGTGTTGGCGAGTTCAGCATATCATAGTAAAATGTAACTTTAAAGTCTTTACAATCACAAAATAACACAAATATTTGTGAGATATTCTGCTGAATAACACGAATCTGTTACATTCTTAAACGAAACGAGTCTTATTGGACAAAATAACTGAAAACACTCTTTTGGTTATGTAATATTTTTATTGTTAAGTCCTAAGTTTAAAAATTCGCAGAAAATGCGTTAGCACAATCATTTTCAGTAAGTTAAATCACATCAGGCATTACTTAGTAAGCATAAGGGAGGTTGGATCCGTATTTGGAGACAGCGAGGGGAAGGGAAGAAGAATATCCAGTGATGGGAGAAGAATAACCAAGAGGAGACACTTGAGCGGTATAAGCGAGGGGAGAGGAATATCCGGCGACTGGGGCACCATAACCGAGCGGAGAAGCGTATCCCAAAGGAGCAGAGTAGGCGACTTGAGCGTTGTATGCAAGAGGAGCAGTGATGGCGCGGGCAACGCTGACAACTGGAGCGGCAACAGGGGCAACCTGCGCAGTATACGCCAAAGGAGCAGCGATGTTGCGGGCAACGCTGACAACTGGAGCGATCGGGGCGACAGCAATTGGAGCGGCGAGTGCTACTGGGGCGGCGTGAAGGAGGGCGTCTTTGCGGACGACGGCGTTGAAGCCATTGATGCCATCGGCAGCGTAATCGACGGTGCGGCGTGTGCCGTCGGACTCAGTCAGGGAGTACTGTCCTTGGACGACATCACCGACACGGGTTTCGTGTTGGCTCTTGCTGTCTCCGGTGAAGGGATCTTCCACTCCATAAGAGTAGCTATATTGAGCTGGAGATGATACTCCTACTGGGACGACCCCCAAAGCTCCGGCGCGAGCCATAGCCACGAGGGTTGCCATCAGGAAAAACTGAAAAATTAAACGATTTTTATGAATTGCTTTTCCTTTAAGTTGTATTCTCTTCTCAAAGTGGTGAAACACCCACCACAAATAGTTGCACAACTAGTAAAATTACAATATAATTAATTCATAAAATCAATGTTCGTTGTTTATTTTATTGTTTCAAAGACGATTTTATTAATTCACTTTATTACTCTTTAATTTATATTTGTTAGTACCATATACCAAAAAAAGTGCTTTTAACAAAATACATTACATTGCGACCTAAATATACTTCATTACCAGTACAAAAACGTATTAACTTATTATTAATATGTGTACCTTTCATAGTACTTAAAATAAGTATCTACAATTAATATAACTGATGTAAATAATTTCAAGTTCTCTCACCTTGAATGCCATTATAAAGTTGATTGGAACGGTTAGCTAAACAGCGAATGATATTGTTTACTATTTTGATCTCGGCTTTTATACTTTGTCAAACTACTGATTACAGAGAAAAAAAACTTATGTTACACGACACTTGTGAGTGTTAAGAACAAGTAATTCAACCTGCTCATTCATAAATATTTCTATCAAAAAAAAATATGCTAATTTCACTAATATCAATTATGTATTTTAAATCATTAAAAACTTTTTACTTCCACGTGATAATTTAAATTTATCTTAATGAAGTTCTAATTCTGATGTATTATATATAACGCTGTAATTAAATTTTAGACCAGGGGTGTGGAGATTGTTAACATAATAAGGGTACACAATGTTTGCATTCGAATAGTAAGGCCACATTCGGGAAACTTTAATTAGATGCTCTTGAAAATATGCATTATTTTGTAAAATCAAAGATGCTCTTTCTAATTTTTAAATGTTTTTAATTTGATTAATAACTAAACGCAAACAGGATTTATTTTAAAATTAACCTCTGAAAAGGTTATATTGAAATCTAGTCAGACGAAACGGATTTATTTGAAAATAACAAGAAATGTTCTAGTAAGAGGACTCCATACTCTAGTATGAGTATTTCCGGGTTCCATTTTATGTGTTTTTAATATAAATGCTTTGAAGAAAGTCGTCTGAGGACCTTAAAAAATACTTTGGCAAGAATTTTTCAATAATCGAATCAAAACGAATAATCACGGTTATACGTAACGACAGACATTAAACTAAGAAAAGAAAAAGACATAAATTAGTAATATATATAAGACTAAACTAGAAATGAGACCAGTCCTAGTAATAATAAATGCATAAAGACATTATGTGTTTTGTTGAAAAATATTCAAATATTATTTTTCAATTCCATCTTCAATACTACATTCTTTACTTTAAGTAATTCCCAATAGAAAATATTTGGAAATCGTATAAAAATATATTAACTAGAGAATTTTTATGTTTAAAATTGATTACTTTTAATGTGTAACGATGAATTATTGTTGGAAAAGCATTATATTTAAAAAAATGTAACATCAGTTCTTGTGTATTACTTCCACTTTTCTATATTGAGTGAATCCGGTCTTTATTATTATAAAAAATGTAGAAGTAGTGCTAAGCAAATCGTTTTATCTTTATACTATTAATAATCAATGTTTCTTTTAATTTTAATCAAATCAGGATTAACATTAAGAACGTTTCAATCACTAAAGCATTGTTTCATAATTGCGAAACAATTTCTGACGCAAACTAAGTGCAATATTGTTGTGTCCTTGGGGATATAAAATACAATAATTAAAAGGCGGTAGTATTTATTTGTATTATTATTATATACATATATACCGGAAAAAACTTGCTTACCGCCTACAAAATTTTAAAACGCAAACCAGTTTTCCAACTCAAAACTTTTCATATTCAATATCCACATTGACAAATTGTGCTGCGTTCTTTGTCAGATTAAATTATACATTTAAGAGAATGACTAATAATACAGCTACTATTAACTCAATGAAAACATCAGGTATATTTATTTGGATAGAAATATAATAAATACTACCTGAGCATTTCTTGCAATCAACCAAATTTGAAATAATTTTACTTTCGTACTCTGTAGTTAGTGGCTAGAACTCAGTTTAACATTTTTAAATGGCATTAGATAGTTGAACAACAACGCACGAACTCACGCTTAACCACATAAATTTTACAACCACTGTAATTTCTTATTGTCCGTAAAGGAGACGTCAGTCTAGAAAAACTAAAGAATATTAAAATACTGAAGAAGAATAGGTGGAACTTCTGATATATTGATTGAGCAGATTAATTATACATATACTAATTCCAAAGAAAATGAAACGACAAACTGAATAATTTTGATATTGGTCGTAAAATATATAATCCATTTATATAACTAAATGTTTTGTTTTCTCATATAATTTAATCTACCACATTTTTGTTTGTTTTTGATGAATTTTATTTCAAAAAACTCTCAATTTTTATCATCTAAATCAAAATAAAATACTGCGAGAACTTCTCCTGCATTACCTACAGTTATTATAGAACTCTATTAAATAATATATTTCAATCCGACTTATTATTTTACCTGTTTAATTCATATCAACAGTCAATTGTTCACTTTTGTGTTAATTTCACGAGTACGTTACTAACATCAACGGTAGGGTACGACTTAAACCCATGAAAAGACTTTTATCACGTACACTAACACTGTATTATTTATTACATACATTAAAATATTATGATATTAATTGAAATATTAGTAATTATTGTAAAAAGGAATTTTTCAATTTGCAATGGATCTATTCATTTACAATAACGTCAAACTATTCTGTAAGGCAATAAATATTTATTGAATTAAAAAATATGAATTATAGTTATTGAAGCGGAAAATATATTTTATGGGAGCAATTACCCATTATCAATATTGCAGGAAGGGTTAATACAGTTTTCATCAATGTCGAAACAAGAATTGGAAAAAATATTATTACGTTTCGTTTACTGGATGAAAAAAAGGAGAATATTCATCGGAAGAAAAATTTAAACAGACGTAAATGCTTTGATAGATTCATTTATTTTTTACCATCATAGCCTAATTACACTCCTTACATTGTTTTTGATGATATTGTCGATTGGAATAAATATTTATGAAATACATATATTTAAATTTTGGTCGATAGTTTTTAATAGTCATAGGCGAAATTTGCTCCGTGTTGGGAAACAGAGATCGGGGAAGCGGCGTAAGCCAAGGGAGAAGAATGAGCCGAGTAGGTCAGAGGGGCGGCGTATTTGGCCACGGGAGTGGCGTAGGCGAGGGGAGAAACTTGAGCGCTGTAAGCGAGGGGAGCAGAATATCTAGCTACGGGAGCGGAATAAGCAAGAGGAGAAGCTTGAGCGGTGTAAGCAAGGGGAGAAGCGTATCCCAGAGGGGCAGCTTGGGCAGTGTATGCGACTGGAGCGGCTTGGGCGGCGTATGCGACTGGGGCTGCTTGGGCGGCGTATGCAACTGGGGCGGCTTGAGCAGTGTATGCAACTGGGGCGGCATGTGCGGCGTATGCGAATGGGGCAGCTTGGGCGGTGTATGCGACTGGAGCGGCTTGGGCAGCATATGCGACTGGGGCGGCTTGGGCGGTGTATGCAACTGGGGCAACTTGGGCGGCGTAGGAGATAGGAGCAGCATGGGCTACGGTGGCGACGGGAGCGGCGACAGTGCGAGCTACAGTCACTACTGGGGCAGCAGAAGCGACGGCGACTGGGGCGGCGACGGCGACTGGGGCGGCGACAGCGACAGGGGCGGCGTGCACAAGGGGATCTTTGCGGACGACGGCGTTGAATCCGTTGATGTCATCGGCGGCGTAGTCGACGGTGCGGCGTGTGCCATCGGAGTCGATCAGGGAGTATTGACCTTGGACGGCATCTCCAAGGCGGGTTTCGTGCTGGCTCTTGCTGTCTCCGGTGAAGGGATCAGTCACGTCGTATGCGTAGCTGTAATTTGGGACGTGGTCGTGTTCGGCATGTGCGACGCCTACCGGAACAACTCCCAAAGCTCCGGCACGAGCCATGGCCACGAAGGCTGCCATCAGGAAGAACTGAAAACGTTATAAAAGAATCATAGAAAACAGTGTTTTTTGTAGTTCAATCGAGAAACATATGACATTAAAAAGAGTTTATACTTTGTAATAAATAACAAATTTTACATGGTTACAATCATTCATTAGTTAATGACACGATAATTTATCTAGATCGATATTTTATGCGGTATAACTAATAAATTAAAATCCCACCTTGAATGCCATTTTAGAGAAGCTTTTGAAACGTTAGCAACAAAGCAAGTGATACAATTGTGAATTGCAAATCGGCTTTTATACCGGCAAGTGAGGTCAAATAAATGTGCGATTACGTAGGGCCGGTAAAAAATAAAGCACATGCAAGATGTTTTTTATTACAAATTTTGTCCCGATCCTACTTACGGTTTATTTATTGGACTGTTTGCGAGTCGACCACTTTTCAAATATTACACCTACTATTATTATCTGTATCAATTTGTACCTGTTTTAAAAGGATTTAATTTATTACTTACTTCCAATGATAAGTTTCTCCACTACTTATCGTTTTGCGATATTTGGTTTATTATCCTATCATTTTAGTTTAATATATTTTTACTAACTAAAAGTTTTTAAATCTGACAAATAAAAATAGTGTTATTATTTAAAAATCAGATCCTCCTACCAAATGAAATATTGGACTTAAAAAACGATGACTTTAGTGCTATAAATTGTCAAATGTAAATAATACATTGTTGCGTAGGTGTTTGGTTCATTGGGGTTTCATATGTTACGATTTATTCATAAATAAATCATAACATACAGGTAGGGTTACCAAATCTCATATTTTAAATAGAGGACGCACCTCTTTTTAAATAAAACAGTTATCGCGTGGGTTAACATCATGACAATTTATATTATTAAATTTGAGCTATTTTTTCAGTTTTTATTAATGGGGAAAAGTTGAAATATAGCCATTTATGTGCAATATGCATTTTTTGTCCATTTCTATTCAGCATATGTACAATCATTTTATTTCTTCATTTTGGATACGGCTTGTTCAGCTTGATTATTATATATTTACAACAAGCTTGTATAAATGTTCAAAAAACTAACAATATAGTTAAAAACTTTTTACTACGGCTGCTGATGTCTCGGTCTTAAATCCCAGTACGTACAGCTTCATAAATTGATTTTTCAATCAATTTATGGATTTCTGTTCGTAGACATGGATGTTTGTGATGTCTACAATTCTCGCCTACCGATTAGATCCTTAAAACCTGGTGTCGTGAGAGCGATTGGCCAACCACCAGTCCTATCCTATCCCTACTCTCTCCATAAAGATCTGTAAAGAAATGTTGAGCAACTGAGTAACGAACAGTTTTTTTAGAAGAACTTGTGTTGAGATACCTCTATTAGGAGTCCATATACTCCACATTCGGAACGGCCGCGGTAAAAAAAATATGTGTCAAAAAGACCAATATTACTCTAATTTCCATCCGTTTTTATCAGGATTAAAATATAAACGTATTAATTTGGAATTAATACAATAATACTTCAAAAAATGACGAGAATGTTTTAATTTCTGATTTAGTGGTGAAGTTGTTGTATATAATCGTTTCCATTGCAAAATTGTGCATCTACATATATATGTTTGACTTTTTGTATTACTAATACTGCAAAATACTCCCTTAAGTGCATAAAAAATAGTACAACTGACTAAAATTCAGATTAATTATGTATATTTAATATTAACTATGTGTTTTTATATTTGTTTTAATTTGATTAAGTTATTTTAAGCTGTCTCTTTGCTCCCCTGAAAAATTGAAATTTTTCAAATATGCTTTTTTGCAAATCGAATTAAAATGTCAAAAAGACACAGTCGTTATATAGATTATTGCACAAGTCTGAGTAAAATCTTAAAATAGCATCAATCACTTGAACAAACATGTACACACGGTTACATATTAGTCTGTTATAGAATACGGAACCCAATACAAGTTTTGTAACTTTACCGCTTAGTCACAGCGTCAGTAACCATAAATAATAATCATTTTTTATTATTATTCAATCCAAATATGTCACCCGACAGCCTTGATAAAAAATAAATTAGCAGTCATGAGGTAGTATTTTAGGCACCGGAAAAATAATAAAAAACTGACCGTGGACTTGAATTTTTACTCACGGTCGAATATATTTCTCTTACTTACGAAATATTTGGCTATCATATCCCTAACATTATGCAATGATATCGATAAGGCCGAGTTGCGACACAATACGTTACGCTGACCAAATACCTGCCAACTAGGAATTGCAACACCTACCGGTTAACCGTTTTACCGGTAAAAAATGAATTCTTGTTTAGTTAGTTAATGATAAACTTTGTGAATGCAGTGTTAATAGCCAATTTCAAATGTATTTGTTTTTTGAATTTTACCAACAGGTTTATGGTAAGGACAGTTTCATGATACGATTTTTTAATCGATTTATGGATTTCATCCCTTCTATCCACATTCTCTTCGAAAAAGAGAGGTTGAACAACTGATTAAGAAGCAGTTCTAGTAGAAAGCCTTCTGTTGAGATACCTCTATTAAAACCTATAATATGATCCATATTATAGATTTTATTTATAGGGAAAAAAAATCATGATACAAAAAATGCAGTCAATAAAATTAATACTTATTTAACCCTCTTGGCAGTTTTCAATACATCAATATGTAAAATAGGTTAATAAAGTAGACTGTGATACAATCTATTGTCGTACAACCTACCATACATATAAATTTCAAATAAAAATGACATCGACAAGCTTTAAAAGTATAACTAGACCAATTTACTATTAAATTTTATACGAAACGTCAGAATAATTTTACTTATTACAAATTTAATATTTTAGGTAAAACGCACGATCGTTACTTTAACGTCACTTTTATTGATATAAACTATAAAAAAATGTCATTTCTTGACAAAGATAGTTTCTGATATACCAAAAAAGCAGGATAATATTATGCAAGTGTATTAATAATAATAAAACATTACAATATCTAATCAAAATTGTTGGAAGGCTCGTGGTATGACTATCGACAAACAATAACCCTTTATAATGGAACCTTAAATGTTTCAAAATGAGCGATAACAAAATAAACTGATTAACCGGTATCTTTGTTCAGACTTGCCGGTTAATTGCGGAACCATACTGGCGGCACGTCAGTGATTACATTTATGTGATCTATTTTTTTGCGTTTAAATATTTATATTTCTCTAAGACGCTTGAACTGCCGTATATAAAATATATTATGTACATCCTGAATGAACAAAAATACATAATGAGTTTTTCGATAATGTATCCTTTATATTTTTACAACCAACGTGTATTTTAAGCCTTTAAATCTGAGCACACTAACTTGTATAATAATAATACACATGTGTATACTAAATAGTATAATGATGTCAATAAATAATAACAGAGGGTCTTTTCACTCTAAAATTTTTTTTATAAATGAAGAAGTATATTATTTTAGTGATGATAGTAAGAGTGTTATTTCCTTTTATACGAATCGTAATTCGTTGCACGTTTTTAAATTTGTAAAATTAATTTTAAATTACATATATTTCGGAACTCTTCCTAAGATTACTTTCAAACCATCGAAAATATATTTTACTTAACATTCTCTTGAAAATAAGCTTCTCCTTGTATTTATTGCTTTATAAAATATAAGACTTTGAAATACATTCAATATCTATTGCGCATTGTAGTAAAAAAAATCATGGAACTATGATTGCTTCGGTTACTAAAAAACCTTTTTTTTATATTCGAAATTTTTTTTCGTTAATATTTCTTTATATATTTTTCAGTTGTGTATATTTTTCAATGAATGATTCAGCTTAAATTAAAAATCATTTGTATTTAACTATTAGCCTATAAAAAAATATTTTCGAAATAATTGGCAGCTTATTTTACTTGTAAAATAAATAAATGATATATTTTAAACACTACTTGGTAAGAATAACTAGCGGTTTATCTTAATACTTATATCTTCGAAAATCGTTTCTTTTTTTTATCGTTATTTCCTAAAACAGCGGTTGCATACACATAACGGGTATAGATGGGGCATAAATACATAAATATAATCACCTTTTTGGCAGAAAAAAACATCGCAAATACTAATTTAAAAAGGGTTCCATTACCCTCAAAAGTGCATTATCGTTGCTTTTCTACCATTTTAAATACAGAATAATATTATGTTATTAAACATGTTTAAGTATTTTTAAAAAAAAAGGAAGGAACTTCTTGTTTTCAACAGCTCATAATATAGTATATTCTACCGGTTTTATTTTTTTCCTCCAGAAGGAAGACGATATTTCGTTTACTTATAAGAAGCAGAAATGCAATCATTCGTTTTGGGATTAATTACTTAATATGCGAAATTGGAAATAATATACTTACCGAATTTCAATACTTACTCAAGGAAAACATTTGATGCACTTTATTGTATCTGTGTGCAACTTTAATATCCCACCGATTTTATTAGATGGACATATATTTAAAACCTTTATTCCTGATAGAAAGAATGAACTTAAACGAAACACTCGTAGAACTTTCAGTTTTGTTGGCATTGCCTTTCATTTGATGAGATTTTTTAGTGTTATATAATTTTCATGTGAATCGAAATATGGGTATTGTCAGGTTTGTTAATTGAATGAAAAACAAGATTATATATGAAATGCTTTTTTTTATATTTCAAACTTTTTTCATAAATTATTTACATGATGTAATTTGATTCGATAGAAAATGCGACAGTCGATTAAAATAAATAGTTTGCAGGGTGTTTTGGTTTAATAGGCATAGGCGAAGTTTGCTCCGTGCTGGGAATAGGCGATGGGAGAGGCCGCGTAGGCCAAAGGAGCAGCTTGCGCGGTGTAGGAAAGGGGCCCGGCATATCTGTTGTAAGCCAGAGGAGAGCCGTGGGCGGCGTATGTGAGGGGAGCCGAGTAACTGGCGACGGGGGCGGAATAAGCGACGGGAGAGGAATAAGCGACAGGAGAAGAGTACGCCAAAGGAGCGGCGTGTCCGGCGTAGGCTACCGGAGCAACTTGGGCCGTGTAAGCGAGGGGAGCGGCGACGGTGCGAGCTACGGTGACGGCTGGAGCGACCGGTGCGACGGCGATGGGGGCGGCGTGGACGAGGGGATCTTTGCGGACGACGGCGTTAAATCCGTTGATGTCGTCGGCGGCGTAGTCGACGGTGCGGCGTGTGCCATCGGAATCGATCAGGGAGTACTGTCCTTGAACGGCGTCTCCGAAGCGTGTTTCGTGCTGGCTCTTGCTGTCTCCGGTGAAGGGATCATCCACTCCATAAGAGTAGCTGTAATTTGGGACGTGGTCGTATTCGGCAGAAGCGACTTCTACGGGAACGACTCCCAAAGCTCCGGCGCGAGCCATGGCCACGACGGCTGCCATCAGGAAGAACTGAAATAAATCAAAACTTATTAAACCACTGTGACTAAATAAAAACACTCGTTTAAATATTATTATTCACCATATGTACACAAAACTGTATTTTGTTTAACTCGATACCTTAATTAGATTATGAAATTTTAGCAGATAAAAGTTAAATGAACTCTAATTACAAATATTTTTCTAAATTTCTCTAAAGTAGAGTAACAAACCATTTATGAAACAATATCAAACCCTTATAAATAAGAAATTGATTTAAGTTTCTTTGTATAGATGTTACTTTTTTTAAATAAATTAAATTTGTTCACTTTGTAGAATAATTCATTTAATTTAAGCCCCTTTCAAGTGACTACGGTATATTTGTTAACGGGGCAGTTTTACTCTCACTTTCGATATTCTAACAATGCTACAGGTCGTAACAAATTGTATAAACAATATCTTCACTCCTGCAATGCGATGCAATTTTTACCTTAAATGCCATTTTGCTTGAACGGAAGTGAACTGCGAATGATAAAATTGTGATGGCAAGCTCAGTCTTTTATACTAACTTCACAAAACAAACTCCCGCTTATTGTGTATCGAATTGAAAATGTTTCCCACTCGCCATTTGAATACAGAGCCGGACTCTCCATATTGTTTCAGCAGTATGCGTGTGGTGCAGTGCTGACCCTCTAATAGACGTGAAATAGTTCTTCACACTTTTGAAAAAAAAATATACTGAAAAAAATATCGTGATTAACAGATAGTTCTAACGATGGCCTGTAGGCAAAATAGCTATCAAGTGTATCTTAAGATTATTTTCGAACTAAATAAATATTATGTTTTTATTTACGATGTCCACTCCTAATGTGGAGCATATGAACTCCTAATAGAGGTATCTCAACAGAAGTTGTTCTACTACAATTTCTTGTTACTTGGTTGCTCAACTTGTCTTTTTCGAAGAGATAAGGCCGGAATAACAAGGCTAGGGCAGGATTAATGTTTAGCTAATCGCTCTGGAACGGTGGAGACAAATTCTAAGACTACGTCTATGTTTACTTTATAATGAGAGATTTCTTCCAAATAAATGACAATCCAGTCAATTTTTTATTGCATAGCCATAACCATACAAAATACTGATTTGATTGGTATTTAATTTTCGAATTAAGAGATATAGTTTTTCAATTTGATTTTAAATATCAATCGATTATTTTGATGTCGTCATATAATGCTTAAATTGCTGCCAAAAACAAGCCGAGTTTTCTATTTATCTTTACATATTTACATTTTAATCAATAATTTTCATGACTTATTTCATATTATTTATATTATGTATTTTGTAATAATCACAGTAATATCAATTGTCAATAATTCGACCAAATAATGCACAATTATTTTATCTCCCTTCTGCCGATTTCTGACACAAATAAATACATGCGCCAGATGATTTTAATTAAACTTATATTTATTTAATATAAATAATTGAGGTAGAGGGTTAAGTATCATACGTGTGTTTGCGCATTCAAGACAATAACAGCAACAGTCAAAGAAATGTTTGGACGTTCGGTACGAAACTGCCTATCTTGATGAGTATTATTATTGTCAAACATACACATGTCAACTTACTAAGGGGTTAAATTCATTCTTCTTCTATAGACACTGATCATTTTTTTTAAAATTAATATGCCTGATGATCACAATGGTTATAACTTTAACAAAAATAATAATGTAGAAATACTCTGTCGAGTTAATAAAAAAGGAATCGATTATTAGTAACTAATATTTTAAATAGGAAAGGTGGTTCACTACTATGAAATTTAAATAACACTAGTAATTAGTAGTGTTACGGTAATTAGTCCTGTTATCGTTTGCGTCTTACCCCCTCCCTACGTCCAGTAGAAGAAAATAATCCCACGCAACCCTTTATTTTTAACTTGAGAATTAGAATCATTGACTTAGAAATAAGTAAACTTGAGATATAGTAAGTCTGAAGATGATTCTTAAAGAAGTGAACAACGGGTCACATTTAGTAATTCGTCCAGTGAAATAACTATGTTATAAATTAGATTAAAAAATGAATTTCCTCAAAGCTACCGCTGAATCCATCGAAAATATTAGTACGCATGAAATTGGAAATACGCATCTATATTACATAAAGTGTGTCTCTTTTAAAACAGTTACAGAGTCAAATTGATAATACTATTATCAGAAAGCTTGTAAATAATAAAGACGAGATACCGTATTGGAATCGGATAGGGTAATGTTTCATAATAGGCAAGATTTGTTTTAAGTGTACTTATTTTAGAAGAATAGTTGTCGGGTCCGTAGAGCGATGGTCAACGTCGTTGACTTTGGTCACGGATCTAACGAGCTCTAATCTTAGTACGGCCAGTTTCATAATTTGATTTATGAATTTCTATTCGAAGACATGAATGTTTGTGATGTATAAATTTCCCCTCACCAATCTAATTCTGAAAGAGGGTTGTAACAAAAGTGATTAGCTAACCATTAGCCCTGTTTTATCCTTATCCTCATATCCATAAACTCTCCGAAAAAAGGGGTTGAGCGAGTGATTAGCAATAGTTACTTGGGAACAATTTCTGTTGAGATTCTGCTCCATGTTGGGGGCGAACATGGTCAAAAAAAGTTTAGTATCAGTCAATCGCTTGCGCTACATCCCGTTTTTATGATCGATAGATGGAAGAGAGTTTTAGTCATCACAGACATCCATAAACGATTGAATAATCAATTTACGAGACTGTCCGCACTGAGACTCGAACCAGTCAATGCCGAAATCGAAGCCAACGATGTCAATCACTCGGCTAGAGGCCCGATACTTTCAGGGTTCTTTATATTTTCCAAATTCATCTTTGAACAGAAACTTAAAGCTTACGAGATTTATAGAGGTTTAGTTAACATATTATATATCTTAGTCACAATCACTGTCAAATAAAATGAAAATCGATTTTATAGAACGTTTTTTCCAAATCATGATATATAAGAATTGAAGTTACTAGATAATTACTCTTGCATGCAGACGAGACTGCCATAAAAGATTTTGTTCTAGAGTGTTTGCTCCGTGCTTTTTTTGAATTGAGTCCAATTTATTTCGTAAATCAACTCGAAACAAATTAAATACTGCACATTCTTTTATTGGTTTGCAATGGCAGGTATTCAAAAAATTAAACTAGTGCGTTTCCACCGTCAGGTCTGTGGCGCAGTGTTACTTGTCACTTCGGTTACGGATCTCACAGGATCGAATCCTTGTACGGATAGGTTCGTTAATTGATTTTTGTTGGAAAGCACGGATATTTGTTACGTCTAAAGTTCCCTCCCACACATCTGATCCTAAAAACGAGGTGTAGTGACAGCGATTTGTTCATACCTAGTTCTGTCCTAGTCCTATCATTCTACCCCTACTTTCACACTCACGTCAATGTGAAGTAATGTTAGCGTCAGAAGCAATATTTAAAATCTCAGGGATTTTAATAATATTTTAGAAGCATACATTTAGTAGACAGTTCACTATCTATTAAATTAATTCTAATGAATCATCAACGCTTAATCTTCAACGTGAAACATTATATATATATTCCCATGAATTATTACTTTTGAATTAGGCGACATCCCTTCTTCCAAGCCCTACCCTTCTAAATACCGAAAACAAATTATTCGTGTAATTTTGAATACAGTCATGATTGTAAAAAAAGGTTTGTGATGACATTCTCTTCTATTTCCAGTAGTTGAGTAAGTTCCGTGCGATCAATTATTATTGAACGAGATCCGAGCGTAGGGCGAGCGGCGACCTTCCAGCGGCCGACTGGGTGTGGTCGTCAGCCGGGCGTCGGCAGCTCAACAGTGAACCGTCGTTCCATCTCGCTTGCAACAGCCATTGCTTACCGACTCGAGAATCGCGTTGCGAGCAATGTCGACAAATTATTAATGCCGCGTGACTCATAGCTATCTTAGACAAACAACACCAAATGATATCTAGAATTATTCAAAAGAAACAAAAATATTTTTGCATACCGCAGTACCTGATGCTAAAAACTTCCGTTCTACGATCCGGGCTATAAATCACTTACAGTACAGCGTACCCTACAGTTCTTACACGAGCAATCAGAATGACAGTCTTGTTTAAGAATGACGTTTAGATTGATGATGTACGGTAGCAATTAAGACTTAATTATTCGACCAATCTGAACCGGCCTTAATTGACAGATTTCTAGATAATTATAAATTCAAGCGTCAATGACTGTGTATTTCTATGCGGACAATCTTTACGCCAGTATATGCTCGTGTTCCTCGTTTCGATGGATTCCGCCGATATTGACAATTACGTTCTTGCGTCCGAGTATATCAAGGATCGCGTTTTAAGAAGTTTCATTGAGATGTATGAAACGCTAGCTTTGGAATGTGTCATCTTTTCTCAACACTCTACATGAATAAAAATAAGAGAAATCAAGAGTTCGCAAAATTGTTCAATATTTGTAAGAAGTGAATACCCAACGCTACCATTAGGGACGTCAAAAATAAATAAAAACAAAATAAGTAATTTTTGTTTGTAGTCATCATCGAAAAGTGCTTACAATCAACCACAACAAGTTCAAATGAATGATTTTTTCCGTTTCTGTGTTCATTCCTTTACCTAAGTTTTTCGTCCAACTCTTTTTGTGCGGCTATAGCCAGCATGACAGCTATACGTGTCTTTTTTCATTTCCCTCCTTGTTTTCTTCATTATTGTCCATATTTATCATGACCACAACATTATACGAAAGCTCGTTGTAAACTGATCCATTTATAATATCAGTCTGATTGAAATATAAAGTTCCTCTATACCACGCCCAAGATTGTCATTCTGAATGATTCATTTGGAATGCCATTTCAAATGATCATGTGAGGTATGGTACCATAAACTGGGGTTATTTCGCCTACCAAGTACAATTCCGCCTAATAAAAGTTGTTTTGTTTATATGGCCACTACTTTTTTGCATAATTGCAAGATTGTATAATTTTTTTAAATTTAAATACTCCAGGCGGAGTTGTACCGCAGAGCGAAAGATGTGTTTTGGGATTATTCCTCCTTGGGTAGGGTCATCAAAACACTTTTAAAAAGTATTATCTTTTTAATATCAATATAAAATAAAAATATTTCCTATCATTTATTTTATCTATAAAAAAAAGATTGTGAGCCAGCAGGATCAAAGAAATTTGTTTTTAAATTTATGCTACAAATGCAGTGTAAATATTACATCGGAGTTAACGGAATGTGAAATTTGCCACAAATTATTTCACTGGCGTTGTGTGGTGATACAATTATTTGGTAAATTTTTAAAAATTGTTGAAATTACCAAGACACTTTTTTTTATATTTCTCGACAAAATAATAAAAAAATGAAGCATACAAAATAGTGGTTACATAAATATTTTTTTTACATAATGGGTATACACATTACCTTATCAGAAAATAGATTATGTACAAAAATTAATTAGTTATATCGCTTGCACAACCCTAAGTAAAATTTTCAAAATGTATGCAATCGTCAGAGAAGCAAGGGTAATACCGCCTAGCAAATTTTGACGATGCAAAAACACACAAAAACGATAAATGTAAATGGTTGACAGTATTATTCTACCTCATTGCCGTTGTAACGTAATAGTGATAATGAATTATTTTGATTTTTTTTAAATAGGCGGAATAGCCCCAAGCTATCATTATTCCGCCTACACGTTTATATCAATAAAATCGATATATTCGAATGTAAATTCACAATATTTACTATATTGGTACTTGCAGGTAAGTGTATATCGATGCTTAGAGTGAAAATATTGTCAATTTCGGTCAAAAATGACTTTAGAACTGGATTTTATCAAAAATAGTCTAAAGTATATATTAAAATATCTAAATGGTCTAACATTATTATTTGATATAACGATTAAAACATATTTTCAAAACGCCAAAATAACTGGACCGGAGAAATTCCAACCAATCAAAAACTAACTAACCCAATGTTGAAATATCGAAATATTAAGAAATCCAAACAGTCGCCAGCTCAAAATCACAAAATATTACCCAAATATCTATTCAAAATTTAATAATATACCAACCTTCCCCACCACAAAACGTTTAAAAAGTTTTATAGTAACAATAAAAACTACATAAAAGTAGATACGTAGTACAAAATAATAAATTAAATAGGAATTAACAATACACCGTAGAAAAACCAGGCGAAATAACCCCGTTTGAATTTACGATAAATAATATATTGATTGATCTATTTATTTTTCATTTATGGCAATTCTGAAAAACGGTAGCGACGTAAAATAATAATTATTTCACAACAATTATCTCCAGCGTCATCTTCACCCTCTTCAATCAGGTAAGATAATCAATAATCTTAACACTTTACAGTTTTAAATACCTATATATAATTTCTTCGTCTCCTTCAAGGTTCCATACGCCTTAATATATTGGCAGTTTTTATTGTGTGTAAACCTGCTTTGAAAAACACGTATTTTAGATTAAAATTATATTTACGTATAGCCAGTTGTTTTGGTGACAATAAAAGTCTTGACAATTTCAACAAATTTGGAATCCGAATAAATTCAATCACTTTAAAAAAATACATTCATGTTGTAGTCCCTTGAAAATCGTTACATTTGAATTTCAATAATGGAGATAAATTTATTGTTTCAACGTGTGCTTTCTTTGTAAATTCCTATACAGAATTTCTTTCTTTCTTTTATATATTCATGTATATTATTTATCAGTGGTATATATGATTTTTACCTGATCAATGATATAACTTTAACCATTTGATGTGTTATTAACCTACCTGATCACTTTTGTTTTTTTTTTATCATTTTTTTAATCGCCGGTCGGTCGGTAAGTATATATCATTTAATAAGTCGTATATGACGTGGCGAATGGACAAGCAATGCGGAAGGTTAATTTTATTCTTATTTTGAAATATGTCGTCGTTTACAAATGGCCTAGCATTAAAATAATCTTTAGACGAATGGGGTTTTTGCACAATTTAACCTTTACGGATACGTGCTCTCACCGTCCGCCACACATCACTTAATACTACCTCCTCCATTGTTTTTTGCGCTTTTTCCAAGCCAAGAAGCCGACCCAGGTGTTGAATCGATTCTTACATTTAACATTATGGATTACAACAATGAAATATGTGTATCATGATAAGCAATTATAATTATTGTTACAAATAACCGGTATTATCTTTTCTCGCGTGAAAATCAAACAGGACTTAAATGTCAGATTTTTTCATTACTAATCAATTGCTTTTTAATCTATATGCTCAAAATGTTTTACGAGCATTTTTTTTCTACTGCTTTTGACCTATCTTAAAAAAATATTGTAAATTATTATAGAATGATTTTAAATAATCGCGCCACCCGTCAACAAAATTTTTTATGGTTAATTAATTACTACCTATAATATTTTACCTAATTGGCTTTCATAATAAAAACGTCTTGAAAACAATATTATATTACATCATATTTGATTATTATTCCACAGCACTCTTGCATCCGTAAGATGTACTTTTATAAATATGCTTCTATTGCTTATTATTTTTAATATCAATAATTAAAACAGTAGTTGACTTAGTTATATTATTTTCTTTAAATGTCTTAAATAAAACATTACAAAAAAAACAATTCAAACGATCAATTTACAAAGACGAATCTATGTATCTATATATATAAATCAAATATCAGCTTACCAAATGGTAATTGAATATTTTAAATTGGTTGAAGTTAGTATCTTATTTTAAATGGCATTGAAATATCTATTTTTTAAATCATATTTGCTCTTAAAATATAATAGGTACGTTTATCTACTTACAGTCTACCTTAAGAGACAAAAGCTTGACCTTTCTTTCCAAAGAATAATTTATAGATATTGCCAAATTAAAATTTCATACAGAATTCATTCGATCACTATGACATAATATATAATTATATCATATTGAACGGCTATTTTATATATAATAGCCCAGACCGCTTTGTAGACGTTTTATTGTTATCACATATCACATGTAGGTATTAAATTTTCTCATGATAAGCTTTCGCGGTGTATATAAAATAAAATGTTATTCAATGAACACACAGTTCCGACATACTAGTTACATTAGACATTCAGTATTTCAATTTCAATACCGTCATCTATGACGGTTACGGTTGCTAGTGTTCAAGAAAATCGCAGTTTGAGAAGACGCAGTATATCATAAAAGAGAAGAGGGTAGCTCTCAATAGAAGGAACTTTTTAAGAGTTTTGTTTCTGACTACATAATAATGTTCAAAAATTTTCTCTGTCTAATTAGTTGACAGCTACATACAATATGATGAAAACTGAAAAAAATCAGTTTGCAAAATAAATTAACTAAAATAATTTAAAAAAAATAAACGCTTATAAGATATTATATTATTCATAATCTTGGATCTTGAATGACAGCGACGAAAAAACAAATTCTAGCTGTCAAGTTGAAGTACATTAAAATAAAAAAATCTGCCAAGAACTTCTCTTCTAGCGTCATCTAATTACTAGTCAAAATAAGACACAAACTTCTCACGTAACTACGATATGACATGGACGTGAGCAGTAACTTAAAAAAGTATTTTTTTTTACAAAAATGTACTAATACTTTTAATTACCGTTTAATTTTACAAATAAGCCTTTTGTGTACTCTGAAAATGATAATAGTAGGAATGTTAAGAAGACTTATTGATTAATTATTTAATTAATTAATTACTCTCGGGTCCATGGTGCAGTGGTCGACGTCGTTGATTTTGGTTACGGATGCCTCGGGTTCAATCGATTTATGGACTTCTGTTCGTAGACATTGATGTTCTGATCCTAAAAAGGGGGCATGGCGAAAGCACGTAGCTAACCAGTAGTCCTGTCCTATTCTTCTATCTGTACTTTCTTCGACAATGAGAGGTTGAACAACTGAGTAGCAATTAGTTCTCGTAGAAAAATGTATGTTGATATACTTCTATTAGGAGTATCTACGCTTCAAATTTGAAGCGGAGCATACAAAAAAAAACTTATAGAATATAAAATAATAATTATTAAAAAAAATATATTGCTATCTGGACGAATCCCTTCTAGGATATTGCTTAATTTGCAAAATTTTCTCTTTCGCAATGAACAATAATGTCATTCAATTATTTAAAAAAAATCACAAACTATTTAATGAACTAACAGTGACAAGAAGAATTAATATCTCTCCTTTCGGAGGTTTTGCTGACCTTTTAGATTCTAAACACACACATTGTCTACGTATGCAATATCAAGTTTCAATACAGACTATATTCGCTATTTTCCACAGTATTTTTTTAGAATTGGCATTTCATTATTTTTCTGAGACCTGCCCCGGTTGATTTACTTTATTTTGCTGAATGACATTGAAAGCGAAATAATTATATTAAAGTATCACGTAACGTGTTGCAAGTGTGTTACGTTGCAAACTCCAAACACCAAACTTGCTCGAAGTGCAATCCCGACCGTCTACCTGACTTGAATTCGAGGAGAGCGCCAACGACGCTTTACATATCAAGCGTGGCCTATACTTTGGCGTTTTAATGAAAACTTGGCAAATACGAGCACCGAAGGACCGTAAATAATTGTCAGTCGACGTAAAGAACATAAGTTGAAATTTTTCACGTATATTCATTGCTATTTCTTTTGTCATATGCCTGATTTTATCAAAATCGTATTTTACATTTACTTATTGTATACAATTTTTAAGATAAACCATCGCTTTATATCCGCTCACGATGTTAATCATAAGGACTCCTAATCGACTATCGCAACAGAAGTTGCTCAAGGGCTGTTATTATAACTGGTTGCAAAAACAGTACAACCTTTCTCTTCTTTTAGAAGTCAATAAATAGAAAGCTAGCCAACGTCACTTCATATCGTTTTAAGGTACAGATAAGGTTGAGTGGGGTCGGTTGTGTCGGTATGAAAATATATCTCTGGATAAAAACCATAAAATAATGTTTAAATGTTTCTTTTCAGAGATTCGAACCCTTGACGAATTGAGGAAGACGAAGGTCCAAGAGCATTAACCACACGGCTACGGGACTGGATTTGGATATTTCGACTAATAATGAGGTAACGCAATATACTCCTCATCTTATCAGTCGTACAATTTTCATTTCAAAAAAACTGTGAGAATAAAGAATTTAAAAACTAGAATACTCAATTTTATAATGAAGACAAAATAAGTACCTGTGCACACCCTTATTTTGTTTTATCTCTATATGGAAACATTATAAAAATGCTTTTTTCAATCTCTGAAGTTTTACATTATCCGATTTTTCTCAAGAAAATTAGATATCCGAATTATTGTGTACCCGCTGCTTTTTAAGAGTAAAATTGTTACGTTCTAAGTATCTCACATTTCTTTAGAAGGATGTGGCCTCAGCTCTCCATACTTATCTACATCATAAATCGGTAGTGTGAGAGAAATTATTCAACAATGACTATTAAGTATTACGAAAATGAGAATGAAATTTTCTTAGGATGCGCTGTTCGACTGGTAATAATAATAAATAATTAACTCACTTTCTACAACCGCTTGAATTTTAAGCATTATGCAAGAAAAGTAGAGCAAAATTGGTGACTTACAAAATTTTGTTGTGTGCGGAATACAAATCTCGTGTAATGTTCTTAAATGACATACTAATCTATTATGCAAATAGTTAAAAAGCTTCCACCATTACAGAAACTTGGTAAAGGTTTACTTAAATGTTTTTCGATAAAAAGTCCATTTTTTATCAAAAAAAACGCATTTCAATTTACATCTTTACTATACATGTATAAATCTGTCTGTCTGTTACAAAAAATCCTCCCAAATGGATTACAATAGCGACGTGAAATTTGCACATGTCATTGTGGCTGCCATTACAAAGTCAAGTCAGCAGACTTGCTGAGAATAGCAATTCTCAATAGTTTGTGGGTGTTACATATATATGGTACGGTCCAGGTAGATATTTTCAACATTGAATATTAGCTTGCACCAAAATAACGCCATGTCTAAATGCTAGGGCTGTCTCTCCCTGGCGTAGCTGGGCAATAACTAGTACTATGTATATATTAAATGGAGACGTTTTAGACCATATTATATAACTACAAAAAAAGATTATTCGAAGACTTCGCTGCAAACCGTCATCCGTGCCGTGTTATAATATATTTTCATATTATCCACTGAACTGACCTCAGTAGCGTTGGAAAATGTCTTGATCTCAAACCTATGTTGAACTGACATTAGATAAACATTCATAAAATTTCAATCATTCAATTTTTTTGATTTCCATGCATTTTGTCACTAACTATCTGGGCTATTATTATCATATTAGTATAAGAATTAATTCAGATAATATCAATGTAGTTCCTAGACTTAAGGCCGGTTCGCATTGGTCAAGTAATTTAATCGAGGAAGAGTAATTTAGTTACCACTAAATGATTTAGTAACTGTAAAGTGTCCAAATACATTACATTAGTCAGTGACGTATCAAGATGAACAGAGCATAACGTAACAAAGCAAATATAAATAAATTCATAACTTCATTTGTAATGGTTATATAAGAAGAATTGGAGAAAGAAGTTAGTGAGAAAAAAAGAATGAGGATAAGAAGATGGATTGATAGGAGAGATGCACTGGGAGTTCTACAAATGTTCTTCTCAAGTAAATGCAATTAGAAGATTGATATTACTAGAAAATAAATATTAATAGCTACATAATAAGAATTAACTGCTTATTCTGATTGAGTTGTTAATTAATTGTTGTAATATTTTGCAAAACAAAATATGTTATTTTTTAAAAAATAAAACACAATTTATTTGTACTACTTCCACATATTTAATGATTTGCAAGAGGTCCATAACATTTTAATTGTAGACTCTTTCATTTGATGTATGTATAATTTGTTTGTTAATCAATATTTTCTTGTCTCAGTTCATGAACCATCAGTTTTATATACCTTCATTTTTTCACTCAATTTTATATAAATAAGCCTGTTATGTTTGTATTTTTATCAGTTGATAATGCTCGTGATGAGCGAAACCGGTTTATTTTTAAATATGTGGAAGTAGTACAAATAAATTGTGTTTTATTTTTTAAAATATAATGTCTTTCCACCAAGAATTGACAGTTAACACCTTAAAAGTGAAAATATGTTATAATAAATAAAAATCCAGAAATATTCATTGTATTTTCCAAGTCATTATAAGCAGATTGCCTAGCTTGTTTATTTTTATATGGTGGGCATTTAAAATTTCAAAAGCATTCATGGCTTAAATATTTCGAAACGAATATTACGGTAGTATCTTGGCTCCAACGAAACGAAAACTATTGAACCTGACTAAAGATACCAAACAAGCCACGAAACAATTATGAACACGCTATCTTTAGCCAAGTTCATTAGTTGTCATAGAAATGTATGTTTTTTTGGGGAAAGTTCGAAAATAAAGTTTTATGTACAAATAATACCATTATTTTCTCTATTAATAGACGTTAATATTGAGATAGGTCAAAATATTTAGATTTAGTAAGGCTCTCGGCATAAATATGAATAAAAATTACAAATTCTACTAAGATCTCTGTTTAAATCATTAAAATGTTTAAGTATGTATAATTTAATATAATTTAAGACATCGACTGAGGGTGCTTGATGGAATTTCAATATCAAATTTGGATTATTAAGATTTTGTACACTTCCATGTATTTTGTCACTAACGACCCGGGTTTCGCCGTTCGGCATCTTCAGGCATTCGAGCACACGAATGGACTCGAACTGACAGACAGTAAACAGTGTCTAACGTTTATATAGAAGATACAAATAGGACAAATATTATTTACGAGGTAAGATATTATACGTCTGAGAGCCACACTGATACCTGAGTTATAATTTCGAGAATCGCCTTAATCCTTATTTTGTAAACACCACATTTACAGAGTGGCGAATTGCCGCTTTTCAACTTCTTATGGAATTACCAGTGATTTTACAATTATAATAGCATTGTGGGTTTCGACGGGATGCAATTCGACGAAAGGGTAAATATATACAATCATTCCACGTTTAGTGACATCTGTTAGGTGTTTCAACGTATAGGATATAATAACGGAGGATTAGGAAGGTTCAGCTGCTCTATTGATTGGGCTCTATTGATTTCCAAAATTTCTTGATAAAATAATTTATGATCCCCCATGTTTTTATGCAACAGTTTAACCCAATCATCCGCATTAAACGTATGGTTCTCCATTAGCAAGTGATTTGCGAATGTCGAAGTTTCTTTTTTTAATCTAAAGGCAGCTAAATGTTCTGATACCCTTATATCTAATGTATGTGTGGTTTTACCCACATAGAAATGTTGGCAATCACTGCATTGTAATTTATAAATACCAGATTTGTTCTTAAAATGGACTCTATCTTTATCGTTAATAAGTAATTTGCCTAGAGAATTTTTGCAATAGAACGCCGGTCTGACACTATCAGCGAGTTGTTTTTTAATTTTAAAACTTGTGCAACCTAAATAACTAATTCTATGTCAGTTCCTAGGTTGGTCTATGTCTTTAGACAAGTTCCCGAAATATAGCATCTTTTCTGCTAATTTACGTTGTTTTTTTGATACAAGACTATCTATAAGAGACGCCTCATAGCCATCATAGCCGTGGCAATTTGTTTAATAATGTTTAGTTCGTTTTCAAAATTAAATTTACTAAGAGGTATAGTGACTAATCTGTGAACCTGAGAATGGAAAGCAGCCAATTTATATGAAAAAGGATGGTTTGAGTTAAAATCGATGGCAGCATTTGAAAACGTCGATTTTCGAAAAATTTTAAATTCATGAAGCAGAAAAGATGCTATATTTTGGGAACTTGTCTAATGACAAGTTTAAGTATGTACTTAGAATGTTTATAAAAGAAAATTTAATCACACTCAAATTAAATTCGCTTGAAATTTTTTTGTATGTTTAATAGAGAATTTGGTATCAATTTTGAATATTTAAATTACTACCTTTTTTTTGAAAGAGAAAGGTATGTATTAAAAATTAATAAATATGATATATTTCTGAAGACATAAAAATATATCCAGTAAAACGCTATATCCTATATTATAATGAACATGTTTAACAGATACAATCTTATCTATATGCTTAAGTGCAAGTGTTTATTAAAATTTATTTAGTTTTGCTATGTTACATTGTGCTTTGTTCATCTTGACACGTCACTCACTAATGTACTGTATTCGGACACTTTTCAGTTACTGAATCATGTAGTGGTAACTAAATTACCTTCCTCCACTAAATTACTTGACCAATGCGAACCGGCCTTTAATCGTTTATATCGTATATGTAAGACAAATTATGAAAAAATATTATCACTAAAGGCCGGTTCAAATTGGTCGATTAATTGAATCGAGTGAAGAGCAATTTAATAACTAAACGTGTATGAACAGTAAATTTAGTCGATTAATTTAGTAAAATCATTTAGTAGATTCAGTTCATTTTGTTCCTATCTGTCGGTCGAGTAGCAGCCCTCACCACCTCTCACTAAATACTAAATTACTTGACTAAATTTGTCTGTTCATACACATCTAGTGACTAAATTACTATCCACTATACTAACTTACTCGACCAATCTGAACCGGCCTTACCTGTCAGTTCGAGTTCATCGTGTATTGAGTACTCGAATGCCTGGATATACAGAAAGGTGAAACCCGGGTCGTTAGTGACGAAATACATGAAAATGTATAAAATTTGAACGATTTAAATTTGAAATAGGGAATTCCTGTGAGAATCTTCCACTCACAAAAATTTCATTTTTATGTATATGTGAATGGTGGTGTAACTAAATACATTAATCCAGCGGCCTTCCTAGAAACTTCCATTGAAAGAATTACGCCACTGTAAGCAAATCCACCTTTCAATAAACATAACATATCGCGTTACATATGCGAGACTTGCTTCAAATTGTTTTAAAAAGATTTAATATGTATTGTGTTGGTATCGATTCTTCAATCCAAACGTGCTGCTTTAGCAACCTTCCCACCATGTTATCAGATCACGATGGATATAATTCAATGTATCTCTTATTTCGCTTTGCTAGATGATCGGAGCACCCACTTCGTCTTTATTATGGCATTTTCTCAGTATCGATGTGAGCATACAAGGTCTGAGGGTCACTGCCACTGAACAATTTCATACATATGTTTTACTGTACGTTTCTCTGGTTTTCGGTAACGCGTAACACTGAAAATAAGTAGTAAGCATATAAAACATACGTAATAATTGTATCATTCAATTTAAATAATCAATGAATATAAATAGAGAACTTTTTTATCGATATTTTGATTTATAAGGTCGAGTTTTACGACGGTAATAAATATTTTTCATTTGAATCGTCCACATTTTGAGCGTTATTATACTTAGCCTTTTCCTTTTTTTAAATGTAATAAAGCTCGATTTGAAAACAATTTTATCTAAGATCTTCACTAAGTAAAAACAATAAAAAAATACATTTTCGCTTTGAGCTCTCTTCATTATTCAATTTTAGTTTTAGTCAGGGTTTTTTTTAAGAACAGGTGCCGGAACTCACTTCTTGTCAAGATTTTTACTAAATTATATTCAAATATTTAAATAAAATTTAAAATATTTTTTTTTGTTTTAGGCATATCAAATCTAATTTGACGAATAATATAAATACATATGGATTATAATTATGTAAGGGTGAACATTGTTTCGTCTTATTTCATTGGAAACATTAAAAATCCGTGGAAAAAGTTTCACCGCGTTACCTGATAAAAAAAAACCCGATTTTAGTTGAGAAAAACTAGCTGATTGAATAAAAATAATAGGTCTACTTTTAAGGACGCCACTGGCGCTCTATTTGTGTATTATTAAGACGTTTCCAAAATTATGTCGAGCAGAGTTTTATGAATTTTATGAATTTGAAAAAAAAAATGAAAAACTAAATTTTCTCATTAAGGCGAATAAGTAGGTTTTTCTGTCATTTCGCGGAAATCGTTAATCGTTTTCCGTCGCCTAAAAAATATGAAACGTCTAAATATTTTTTTTCTTTTAATAACTGCACTCTCAAAGTTCTCATTATTCTATTGCATTTTTATTTAAATGAAAATAGTAAAGTTTTCAAGCCTGTCTAGCAAAGAGTCGACACCTGTTTTTCAGAAAGGCTTTTATTCACTTTGCGCTGTGACTAGATTAGGCTTTATTGTAGGTTATCGAGATTTGATGTCTGAGACAAAATCATAGAACAATGTATTTTTAAGAAAGTGATGCGGACGGAATTTGAATTTATTGAATATATAATAGAATTTTTGTGTTGCTTTATTGTTTTAAAATATATTCAGTATAATTCTACTTTAAATAGTAGTCAGAAAAAGTGCGAGAAAACGAACTCTTTGGTACATTTCAAAAATCCTTATAGAATATCTATATTCAATAAATTGCAAATTCCGTCCGCATCACTTTCTTAAAAATACATTGTTCTATGATTTTGTCTCAGACATTAAATCTCGATAAGCTACAATAAACCCTAATCTAGTTACGGCGTAAAGCAAATAAAATCATTTCTGAAAAACAGGTGTCAACTCCTTGCTAGACAGGCTTGAAAACTTTACTATTTCCATTAAAATAAAAGTGCAATAGTGTTAACAAATACTTTGAGAGTGCAATTATTAGAAGAAAAAAAAATATTTCGCCGTCTTATATTTTTTAAAACTAATAACGATTTTCGCGAAATGAGAAGAAACCCTAGATGGCTTCATCACAAATAATCAACTTTTCACTTACACTTGAAGCCATACGTTCCCTTTTCTTGGATTTGCTCAATTTGGTAATTGCAATATCAAATTGATTAAAAATATTAAAATAATATTTCATCAAGTGTTTTGATTCTCTGGAAAAATACTTGTGTACATTTTTTTTGTATTTGAAGATTTCATGTTACTTATTTTGCCGATATTCAATTATTAGGTTTCGCATTGACAAAACACAATATTTGCATTTTTAAATAATCAAATGAAAGGTAGTTACCTAATTTTCAAAATAATTATGAAATTTGGTGTTGAAAAAAAGGACAATAAAATAAATGGTAAAATATCAGGAATATACCCATTTTTAACGACGTCTCATATTTCCTTTGTTCTAAAGTAAAAACCAGTAAAGTGCGTTGTTATGTATATTATTTTTAAATATTGTATAACCAGGGACCCGAACCGGTACCGAACCGAAAACTGGAAAAACCGTTATTTTTGCCCGAACGAAAACCGAAACCGAACCGATATTCATTTCAGTTTTTTTTTCGATTTTTCGGAGAAAAATTTTCGCTGATAAAAGCCAGTTTGAATTAATAAGTTGTAAGGAAAAATTTTAATTTAATTAATATGTTTTATTTTTATCAGTTGATAATGCTCGCGATTAGCGAAACCGGTTCTGGCCATTATTAACATGTGAAAGTAGTACAAATTGTGTTTTATTTTTAATAGCTTTTCCGCCAAAAATTCACAAAAATTGACATCTTAAAAGTAATTCAAATACGAAAACTGAAAACCGGAACTAAAACGATATTTATTTTTTTACCGAACCGGAACGAAAACCGGAATGAAAAAAATAGCGGTTTGGGTCCCTGTGTATAACAAGCAAAATTGTGTTTCCTTATACTTACATTTTTTTTACTTTTGCCATCTGTGAAACAAATACCATAACACTAGACTTGGTATTTTTTAAATTCATAATCTTACCACGATATCTCCATGGAATGAATATTTTTAACATGCTGTAGAATTTGTAGATGACTCCATTTAAGTATTGTTTCGTAGGAACAGAAGAAATCTAAAAAAGTATATGCCTTTTCCAGAATAATATAATGCATTGCAAATGAAACAAACATTTTATATATTAGCAACAAATTCGATTTATTGGTTTTCAGAATTTCACATGTCCGACATATCCCCAAATCGTTAAATTAGTACATAATGACTTATACAAATGTGTCGTCTGAGGGTGTACCGAGGCGGAAGGCTGGCCTTCCGCCCGGGCTCGAGTGGTCGCGGTCAATCAACAGAGGTAACATCACGAACTATGCATCCATTACATTCATTTAAATGTGCAAATAATTTACGATACAGTTAAATATTTATATAAATTTGAGAAAACAACATGTTAAGGCGGCGTCGGCGCGAGATCGGCGAACGGGAAACGGAGGCGGACGCACCCGCGGACCGCCGCCGTCTCGCGGCGACCTTTAACATCTCTCTGCAAATTGAACCTACCTCTATCGCTTACCTTTACACTATCGCGGCGTCCGCGACACCGCATCCCCATTTTCGTTTTCATCACAGAAAAGAAAACAATCTTAATTTAAAATCACAAATTGTGCTATACTTAAATTAGGGGATTATAAATATAAAGGTTGATTGAAAAAATCACAGACATATTTTAACGGACACAGACCACTGATGACCATATTTCATGTAAAACTATAATATTGTGAAGCCTTACTGTTTTCGCATCCGTAAGCCTACATACAAAACCCTAATTAGTTTTACAACCGACGGTTTCAAGTTTGACTCTCCGGCCGTCGTCTTCCTCCTGCGACGCGTTCAAACTTTTCGTCCCGGCGGTTTCTACGTTTACTTCCATTAATCTACGGCGAACCTCGCAGATCGTCGACCGGGAGTCGATTCATTCTTTCATTCCGATAAAACAATTCACTAAAAAGAAAAAAAACTGTACGGACCGTCGGCCGCTCTCTCGGCGACTCCGGCAGAGCGTTCCGTCTCTACGCTTCTCTGACAAAAATATTTTCTGATTATTCATTTATTCAACTCTAATTTCTTGAATTTAGACAACATTTATTATATACCAGAAATAATGTTTGGCGACATTAATTTAGAAACCTGAATATTTTGTTAATTTGTACTGGCAGTTATACGTATAACAAGAGACTTGAGATAAATTTGTACTTTTGATTTTGTTTCTTTATATATAATATATATACGTATACGTATATACGACATAAAATGCTTCTCTCAGCAATATTAGACATATATTAATGACGGCCTGCCTCGACGCGAAGGGATGATATCGGGCCCCGAGACGTCCCCGGCTTCAGATGTTGAGAGCGATGACTCGCTCGCGGACATCTCGGTGACGGTCGATGACTTTACGACAATGCCTTATTTAACATCAATTATTATTGTAATATATTATATGAATACACCTATTATCTCTCAACACATTTAAGAAGTGCAGTTGCTAAGAAAAAATCATATTTATTTTATCGTGCACGCGGTTGCTCGTTACCCATTATAACATTTAACAGTAATTAATACACCCTTTTTATTATTGATTATTCGTTAAGACAGTGCGAGTGTGTTCTACGAAACGGGTTCAGATGAACAGATGTCAGAGAGTCTAAAGAAAACAAATCTTCAGTCGAGTTAAGTGCGCGATCGCCGTACTGCTAAAGTTTATTATAAAATTGCGTCTCGGTGCGGACTCTTCGAAAGGTTGCAAAGCAGTCGGTTGAGTTGAGATCCGAATATCGAAGGAAAAAATAGAGAACAATGAATGCACTATACATTATCATGAAAAGTATTTTGATATTATTTATCTACTACGCAACTGTTACATCAAACACCGATAAGATTTATATATTCCGAATATTTTAGATTAAAAAGAGGACGCCTTATGAAGTAAAAGCTGCAAGAGAGTGTCACATGTCATAATACAGTAAATACAATGTCGTCAATGTCAATATCGAGAAAACAAAATAAGGAAAATAAATAAAACAAAAAGAAATAAAAATTTTGTTAATTTTTAATTGGATAATTCCTAACAAACAATTATATTAATTTTCGTTTCATATCCAACATAAAACATAGATAACATCTATACAACATAAATGATAATGATAAAAGTAAGATATTGGGTGTTTATACTCCCCGTGCATGGAGAGTTTGCAATGTTTCTAAGGTACAACTTAGCAGTAAAAGCGTCTCGGGCGTCGGCTCAGAGGCCCACGCGAGACTGAGATGATGATGACGATGAGAATGAGAATGAGACGAACGGTGAGCTCACACCGGGACGCATTGACGCGTCTCATCAATACTTCGCTGCCGACAAATTAAATACAAATGAATGAATATAAAGGAACTTCATCACGTTAAAATAAATCCACAAATAAATGATGCATCGCCTACATTAATAATAATAATAAACATTATTGTAATTTAATTTAAAGAAAATGAGGTAGAACGGTAAGAGATTATGTGGAGACTAAAACCTATGGTAAATTACTTCTCGACGGCCACTCGAAGCTTTCGCCTCGCAACGCCGGCACGACCGCGGCCGCCCTCCGGAGATTCAGACTCGCGATCCGTCCCCGACGGGCGACGAGGGTTGAGTGACGCATCGGAATCTACAAAACTTTGCTGTCAATTAAGGCTAAAAATCTCTACAATGATAACTATTATTTTTATAAGTTCTTTTTTTTGTACTGTTTTTATAATACATATTTTTATTATTGCCTGAGAAATTACAGTTATTGTGAATTTAAATATTATACAATCGTAAATTTAACATTAGATTTGCGATAGAAAGCGATCGACGGGCGCCCATCGGCCAAGGCGTCGCCCCCCCATGCACCTTTCCGCCATTCCGTCTCTCTCTCCGGCGGACGGTTCGAGTCCGACGGTCGGCTTCTCGTGACAAAAAACACCCGCACAGTTTACGATTTTGCAACTTTACAAGGATTTTTAATCTATAACATTCATTATTTGAAACCTGAGGTAGCTCATTTTTGTACTATCGATAAGTTGTGTTACTAAAACATAATTATAAAACTTAATCTAGAGTATTGTAAAATAAGATGGTATAATGAGGTAGATAAATTTTAGGATAAAAAATATAGCGGCCGGGCGGCGAGGATCGGAAGCCGAACGCGGTCCGGCGTCCGACTCTCGCCCGCCTCGACGGTGTTAGTCGACGGGAAGATCCTCCGCTGCGGAGCGCCCCCGCCGGTAGAAGGGTCACCGTACCCTAATATCTTTGGCTTAACCGGCGCGGGGCGCCCTCGCCAAATTAAATAAACATACTGCTAAAACAATAACTAAATTATCATATAAATTCCCTGAAACTTTTTGAGCACTTTAATAGGGAGAACTATTCTTAATATATAATCTTTTACTATTGAAATACTGCAAGTATCGTAAGAAAATAGCTCAAATTCAATTACATCAGTGTTCGGCGACCGTCGATGCATGAAATATAAGTGGAGTCGAGACCGAGAGCCAACCGCGAGTCTCCGGATCCGCACCAAAGGCTGCGGCGCTGCCTTCACCGGACAACCAAACTCATTCGAGGAGCGCTTTGAATGACAATTACATCAAAACTTATTACAGTATTACTAAATTTTGTATGCAATGAGAGGTTTTAAATGTTTGAAATTCAATAACCTCGCCCCAGATTGCAGAGAATGTTCAAAGTCAATGGATGTTAAGTAGATAGGGGAGCCCGAGTGAGTGTTGCCGAAATTGTAATGCACGCAGCGCCAAAAAGTGCCAAAAGTACCAAAAGAGGAATTGATACAATTAATATTCTATTACGTTCCTTCGTTAAATTATACCCGTTTATTATACATGCAATATGTGCACTCCGATTTAAAAGATAACCTAAACTATTGAAAATAATAAATTTTTCGCGCAGAAACTCGCTAGGTCTCAGAACAGTCGGCGTTCGCCTCTTGATCAAATCTGTCACTGCGATAACCGTGCCCCCGAAACTACGACTAAAACGAAATCAGAATTAAAAACAACATAACAATCATAAAAAAAATATTTCTCAACCGAGGGCGTCCAAATAATTTCAATCAAATTGCAAATCGTTCGGATGCAATCGGAGAATAATTTCGAACAACTAAAGCTCACTTAAAAACAAATCACAAAACTTGTCTGAATTTTGAATTCAATTATACCTTGGGAAAAAATAAAATTATAAAAAAGTTCTGTTTCACAGAGTGATCACCACGATTTCAGTAAATAAACTTGTCGGTGTTAAACACAAACCGCTGACACGTTGTGTTCAACTTCCGCGTAACGATACTTAACTAACGCAAGAAAAAATCAATAAATTTAAAAACCGCTCGCTCGCATTCGCTCATTTCTCTCACTCACGCGATTCCGATCGGATGATCGATACGCGTAAAATATTCACACTCTTCTATTTATTCGATAAACAAAATCAATCAGACTAAAGTATCATCAGCCTGGAAATGAAGTGTAAGCAATAATAGCTATCCTATTCCAATGAGGGAGAATGGAATCCAAAGGCAAAAGGCATCTGGAGAGATTAAAGTCGGAGAAATGTTAACTCTATTGCTTCAGACGTGATTAAAAAGTAAACCCTGTTAAATTAAGTTATAGACTCTTTCTATTGTAAATATGTATTACATTATAAAAATAAATATTATTTGGCTATTGTATTTATTGTAATATAAAAATCTGATAATAATATAAATTACAATTATCATTAATGTGTCGAATAGTAAAAATAACCCGTACTATTGCAGTTACGTAATATTATTAAGTAATATATTTTGTCCTATTGAATATTGCAACTTCAATATAAATAAATATGTAAATGTAAATGTCATGAATACAATATTATGACTGTGTCGCCTCAGATCCGCGTCGGATAACTGTACTGTAAATGGGTACCGTGTCTATTTTGAATACTGGGGTCGAGGTAACCGGTCGCCGTTCGGAAGAAAGCTAAAACACTTTCTCGGGGGGATATTACAATTATTATCATTATACTTAAGATCCGCCACCGCTCCGCGGCGGCAGAATGATCAGAATGGCAATAGAAGAGGACAACAGTCGAGAAGAAAGACAACACAAACCTTAGAACAATAAATACAATAAAATGAATGCAACATATACCTCTAAATATCAGAGATATCACCTCGCCGCAATATGGTTACAAATAAATACTTTTACAGGAGCAGTATTACAATTATTTATGAACGTAAATAAATCGAGGGCTTTTGGCACTAGCAGGTGCGCGCGGCCTCCGGAGGGCCGCACTCGCGGGTTCGCGATTCCTATTTAACTATAAAATAAAAACTACCCGTTGTTGTGACTTTAGCATTAAAATTATTATTCCTGAGTAACTTTGGATCGTCTGACCGCCGGACGGCGCGCCCGGAGGCCGGACCGCGACGCAAACATAAAATAGAAAGCGACCCGGCCCGAGGGCGCCTCTCCGCGGCCGTCCGAACGGCGAAGCCGACGTCGTCCATCGTGCCTTTGACGGCCGGGCGACGGCGAAGGGAAACGTCCGCCTTTTAAAATAAATTCGGAGCATTCGGCGACGGAGAGGGATATTCGTGTCTTCGCCTGCGGCCGTCGACGCGCGTGACGAGTCGTCTACCCGTAAAAAAATCGCACGCAAAAGACGACGGACGTCGTACCTTTTTCGTTCATTATTTCTACTTAAAAATACTGGGACAGGGTCGAGAAAAGATTTATACAAAATGTCTAAAGTGACGCGATGTCGAATTGAAAGTTCCGTCGCCGATCGAACATCGGATCGTAAAAAATAAGAACGCAGAGAAATCACATTCGCTCACTGAAAGCCAATCGCACCGACATTGTTTAACAATTACCTAACTAACTAGCCTATCTCATTGTACTTAGTACAATCGTTTATCTAACATACCACGGTATAAAACTGTCCATCTACATATTTAACAGAGGTGAAAACTGTAAATCCCTACGTAACTACTTAACTCGATTCGCCGCCGGCCCGGAAGACGCCGCGATTCTCTCCCGGACAGATTTTACTCTGAGACGGCGTCAAAAACTGAGTCCCTCCTGTGGAACCAGCGGTCGGCCGTCCCCGATGATCGGCGCGCGGGCGCATTCCGGGACGGGGCGTTCTATTCAAACCGTTATCAGTCGGCCGAGGCGAGTGTAGCTGAAGACGGTCCCCGCAATATTGATCTAGTATTTACACCGAGCGAGCGCCAGATCTCAAGCTGCCGGCCTCGGCCGCCGTTTATACCCCGTGTTCCTTCTATACCGCACTGCTCGCACACATATAATTATTAACGTTACTTTCCACTGTTCGATTATGATTTACACAAAATCTAATTTTCACAGTTTACTCTAGCGTGTAACTTAAATAGGTAACCATCATCTCACAGTCGACTGGACAAAACTTAAAACGTAACAGGTTCAAAACCCAAATGATTTTAGGTACTGCGAGAACTTAAAACGTTACATTAAAAAAAGTTACTCTAGAAGGCGCGCGGCGTAACTTCACAAGAATCGCCGCGTCGCTTCGACCGTCAAATAATTACAGTATATTCATTATTATTTCACATTATTTTGTATGGCCATAATATTTTTTACAACTGGATAAGTTGCGGTAAAAATAGCTTCATCTCTCTTTGTTTATAATATGCTTATAATCATCTGTACTTATTTCTTCTTAACATTAATTATAAATATTTTGTATAAGATCCTTTGAGGTATATCTGTTTCATCCTGATCGGTTACAATTTACAATTTTTAAATTAGAGGCAGAGCCAAAATACGAAATTACTCTTGAAGACCGCAATCTCATCGGGAGTCCGGCGCCGACCGCTTCTCTCGCAATCGCCGTCGGAATCGCAAATCATCTCTCGCGATGAGATTTATAGATCGCAGTTATGTTGCAGCGGTTGTACAAAAAAATGAAAATCATCTTAAGAAAATCTTTTTCACGCAACTCCGCTGTAAAAATTCATCTTCTGATACATTATAACATTTCTCTTCTTATTTATATAGGGTCGGTGGGCTCGGTGGCGCTCCCCCCTTAATCTCGACGAATTGAATTGAGACATTTTGAAGGGAGAGCAGACGCCGGCGCCTCCGAATACATTCCAACGCGAGCCGTTCACACTTTTACATAGATTTCAAACATCCCACCCCTCTGTACGCTCTCTAGTAAAGACACTGCCCATTATCTACCATTCGAGTGGCGTCGGAGCGCGCAATCGAATGCCGTCAAATATTTTACATTCTTTCGAGCGAAGTGCAAAAGAATCAATTCCAAATTCTTATAATTAGGAACACATTTACAAAAACTTGACAATCACATAGGAATCCTTAAAACGTAACGTCAATTATAAAACATTATGTACAAGGAATATTCAACAAACGAAATGGCAAAAATTTTCAACAGAACATAAAACTTTCCACATTCAAGAGACGTTGGGCAGTTAATTTACTAGTACAATCAAAAACCCGTTACAATGAAAATCTCACTGAAATAGAATCATTCGGTGTCGACTATTTACTAAAGCGACCGATCAATTTAAAATACCGTGACAAAAGAGAAAAAATGTCTCAAGTGACTCGAGAATAAGAGTTCCACCGTATCTCTGGTGATAAGAGCCAACAGTGGTGATTGAAAAACTTCAGATTCTATTTGAGTGAAAGTCCATAAATCAAATCAGTACAACAACAGAGTTTTTCCATCGCTTTGAAATACGCCGTTACGTGATCGGGCCTGCGGGGTGAGGTAGGAGGAAGGGAGGGTGAAAAGACCCCGAGACTACTGCGCGTGATTGGGCAGCGGTCCATGATGCTGCTGGAACTGTTTGAGAGCCGCCTCGTGCTTGTGTTCGCGGGCGATGTGACGTCTCACTGTGTTGTTCCTGGTGAAGGTCCTCGCACAGAACGGACACGGTACTCGGATGCCTTGATGCCGTTGCCTTATGTGAGCTCGAAGGTTCGTCTCGTAACCGTATAGCCTCTCGCAGAACGGACATTTTAGTTTCTTGCCTGAAATAAAATATAGAAAAATTCATTTCACCGATTCACAAGATAAAAAACAGTAATCTACTAGTAATCAAATATTTATATTGCTTTTAATGGCCATGGAAATTAATTTGCAGTCGATTATTATATAATTAAGATAGATTGAAATAAAAAAGTAGAAAAAATATACTGCATTATTTTCATATTTAAAAAAATAACCTTTTAAAATACAATTTTGTAAATTTAGAAATTAAGAAACATTGCAATTTATAACACAAGTTTATAAAATGATGGCTAAACAATGAAGATATTTCTGAAAAGTTGATAAATGGGCAGTTATGGAGAACAATATGTACAGTCGATTCCACTCAATTGGGACACCACGGGTCCAAGCATTTAGTCACAATTAAGCGGCTGGCTCTAATAAATGAAGTTAAAGGATAAAAGTGATTTCTTTTCTAGTACTTTATGGACGTATTTAATTATTTAAAAAACATTTAATTATGGAAAACAACAAGTAATTAGTAAGTTTCAAAAAAATAATCAATACTCATAAAAAATATGACTTCTTAACAAAAAAAAGTGAAGCCTTTCTCTGTTTTCCTTATGTTAATTGCACAAAATCAGCACAATCAGTTACTCCTGGTTTGTCACATGAATAAGGGAATATTCATCATTATCACTGTCATTCCCTTTGCTTAATGCTTTCATTTTAATGACTTCAAAAACTGCTTCTACAGTCTTCATTTTCTTCATAACATACTTAAATTCTAATCTATTGTCATAATAATTTTCTTTTTTTGTCCCAAATAAACGGAAAGGTGTCCCGGATAACTGAAGTTAATTACTATTAGTTTCCTCATTCTGCTTCTAGGAATTTGTCCCAAATAGCCAGCTGTCTCAATTAACTGGTGTATAAATTAAGCGAAAGATTCAGGCAGGTAAGAAGCAAATATCTTATACATTTACTCTGAAATGCTTCATTTGACTTCTTTGTCAAAAAAAAGTTTTCGTTATGTTTTTATTATTGGTATCTAAGAGGAATTAGTAGGTTTTTCTGTCATTTTGCGAAAATCGTTAATCGTTTTCCGTTGACTAAAAAATATGAAACGTCGAAATATTTTTCTTCTTTTAATAATTGCACTCTCAGAGTAGTTGTTTACGCTATTGCACTTTTATTTAAATGAAAATAGTAAAGATTTACTTTGTTCTACGATTTTGTCTCGGACATTAAATCCCGATAAGCTACAATAAACCCTAATCTAGTCATGGCGTGAAGCAAATAAAAGCATTTCTGAAAAACGTGTGTCCACTCTTTGCTAGACAGGCTTGAAAACTTTACTATTTCCATTAAAATAAAAGTGCAATAGTGTAAACAAATACTTTTGAGAGTGCAATTATTGAAAGAAAAAAAAATGTAAACCTACTAAACCCTCTTAAAAATAATAGGGAATAATGCGTCTTATGGTAGAGAAAATACAGTATTTATTTACACGAACGTAATTACTAAGGGCCTTGCATTTTCCCTGAACGGCTCTGAGTATAAAATCTTTGCTCGCTAAATTAATCGAAGGTTCGAAGTCAAAAGTAATTTAAGAGGATAAAAGACACAAAAAAAGATGAAATTTTAAGGCATAGAATAGTCACCGTCGGGTGTGGCGATGCCTCCGGATTTGCTTCCGGTAAGGTGTTTGGCGGGCCAAAGAGGAATCTCAGGAGGAACTTCAGGAGGGGCGGCGGGGGGAGTGGGGGGAGCGCTATAAGGTCCTCCCCCTCCTCCGCCGCCAGCCCCTGCTCCGGCGCCGCCGCCAGGGAACTCCACAGTTTCCATCTTCACCCGTAAGTCTGGAAATAGTAATATTCATGAGTTAATACATAATCTGATATTATTATAAAACTTGAGAGACTTTTAAGATTAAAACAATTTTAGTAATTATATCTGTATTCTATCTTGGAGTTGTTTCAGTTATGACCCCAAAATAGTATTACTTTAAAGATGTATTTTCATTACGTAAAAATATAGTGCTCTGTTGGTATATTTTGGAAACAAGAAGCAATATAATGTTCCATGTCATTTGTACAGCAGTTGGTATTCATATGATATCAGTTATTGTAATAAGAAATATTTTAATGCGATGCAGGGCTGTGTGAGAAACGAAATACTAATAAATTTTCTTTTAGCTATTTATATAATCAAGATAATGTGCCTGTTTTAAAAGAGAAGAGGGAACATAGATCCTTAGTTGAATTCAGTGGATTGTCACTTCTCTGATGAAAGTATCATCTATTTCAATATCGACAATACCTACAAAATGAAATGTTAAATTACCAAGTTATTCTTCATTTTCCAATGATCAAAAAATATAAAGCTTCACTATCTTTTGAATAAATATAGCCTGAGCAAATGAAACATCAATAACTGTCGACTTTAAATAATAGCCGGCATGACGGACTGGTTTTAATATCAACGACGCCTAGTTGATATTAAAGATGTGAAATATTTTTCACTGAGAAGGGTATGAATATGAACCTTCGGCGCCTTGATCGGCAGACTGTCGCCGTTCGCAGGCTGCGTCATCGGCATTCTGTCGCTCGTAGCCATTGTTTGTCGCACCTTGCTGCTGCCCTTGATGCAGCTGATGCGTCTGATGAGTAGAAAGGGGCGTCGTCGGCCCACCGTCCTCGGAAAACCGTCCGCCTGCGCCGCAGCCCGGGGACGATCTGGTGTCTGGCTCCTCTCCGCAACTGCCCGCAATTGAACTTGAAGAACCGGGCCTAGAAATTATTAATATCACTCTTATTATTTGATTTTTCAAATCCATATGATTTTATGATCAGTTTTGTTAACAATCAAAAACACGTTTTTTACAATGTCAATGTTGATTTCTACTCGCCTGTAGTTTCTGGCGTGGGGTGAAGGTGCCGGGGAGAGTGGCGCTTTCCCATCGCGGAGAACGGACGAGCGCAACTCCGGCGGAGCGGTCTCCTGAGGTGAGCGCAGCGCTCTGCGTCGCGGCGCCTCCGTGAACTGGTGATGATGGTGTATAGGCGGGGGCAATGGCGGCGGATAAGCGCGGTGGTGGTATGCAGGAAGGCCGTGCTGCAGGTAGGTGGGCAGAGCGGCGGCAAATTGGGCTGCGGCAGCCGCTGTCGCCGTCGCTCCTGCACCCGTCGACTCCGCTTCGGCGCCGCAAGGCCCTCCGCCTCCTCCGGCACCGCCGGCGGCGCCTCCGCTGTTGTTCAGCTTCACTTTACCGCCAGCAGGCTGTTGGCTTTGGGCCACTGCCAACTTTTCGTGCTCTATGCTTAGACCCTTCACCTGAAATATTTAACATGATAATTATAATATTGTGTTGAAACAATTATATCAATATCAAGTTGTATCCAATAAAAACAAAGTGAGGCATCTATCTATGATATATATATTAAAATAGTAAGGGGTATTTCAAGTTATATGTAACATCACGCATGTTTTTTGATTTTATCTCTGTGAGGTTTCGACCTCACAGTTTTTTAAATTATAAATAATAGATAATTTTCTGACCATAAGAATAAAATTTTATTATTTGTAGCATTTAAAATATATATATTTTGGTTGCCATGGCGTCAACAAAGTTTGCATTATTATGCCTACCAGCTGAGATTATTTGTCAACAAATCAGTTCTAATCCATTCATTTTAAGAGGATTACTTATCGATGTCACCTAAAATTATTATCATCAGTTGATAATGCTCGTGATGAGCGAAACCGATCCTGATGATGATTATAAACATGTGGAAGTATTACAAAAAAATTGTGTTTTATTTTTTAAACTATTACTTCATAAAGAAACTTTGACAATCTCATCATAATCCGAAATACATTAATATGTCTTTTTGGGTGTCTGAAGAAACTATACAACTCTATTATAACTACAAAAAAGTGTACGAAATTTACGATTCTAGTAGAGTATTTTATTATTTGAGACATTCTCAGATTGAATGTGATTAGTAATGAAATATGAACAGTTGTACAAGGCGATGTTCCGTAATCCCGTAAGGAGCTGTACCGGGCAGCTAGTATTATATTTAAAGTTTCATGATAAAATAATTATTGAGATACAGACCTGCAGACTTTCGGCGCTCTTGAGGAATCCGGAGAGTGCGTCTTGACTGACGTGCACCTCTCCTTTGTACATGAACTCGAGGAGTGCAGCCATGTTGGCAGCACTCGTCGCCTCCAGGATGACGTAGCATGGTCCCGCATGACTGGGCGGGGCTGCGGCGAACAACTCCTGAAAGTGCTTACTGCACGCCGCCAGGATTAGCTTGTGCGCCCTGAACGTTGTTCCTGTGAAAACAGAAAAAAAACGTAAGTCAACGGAATAATAGAGATATAGTTTCCTTCTTGTTGTTGTAATTTCATAGATGAATACATGTTCCCCCAACTGATTTAGAATAAACAAGCAGACTTAAGGAGTGATCTCATCTAGGTTTCATGTGGAATGTTAGGAATACATAAACAATGTTATGTATTACAAGAATTGTGTATTAAAGTCTCATTATAAATGTTTTTAGAATCAGACGATTTACAATCGAGGGTGATGATATAATATGTAACATCCACAAAAAATTCCACTGCAGTCAATATTTTTAGCCTGCGTCAGTCAAAATTCAAAATATTTTGCGACAGAATGACAATTATTTCCAAAAGAAAAAATGCAGTTTTGTTGAAACCACCGATATTTCAGTACGATGGCCATTTTATAGATTGACATAATTACTTTGAAAATTTGATATTAATAATGATAAAACTTTCATGACGACGGTGTTTCAACCAATTGATGTAACCCTAAAAATTTAAATTATTGACATTTAAATAGAGTAGAAACTGTTTTTAATGAATAGATTATATGGTGAGTTGCGTTATGAAACTTTGAAATGCACTCATGTAAATGTTCATGCTGCAGATACGGGATTATACGTAGGCAGTGTCAATGTAATAGTGGCTTACATCAAGTGGCCGGGTCAGAATTTTTAAACCTAAAACCAATGTAAAATGATGTTTCCCTTCCAAAAAGTGGTCAATTAATTTTTCTAAGTGACATCATTTGGCCGAGACCTGCACTGTCGTCATTAAAATGAGATCCAACAATAACTGATTTTCATATTTCTTTAGGGTTATCTCAATTGGCCAAAACACCGTCGATATAATATGTATGTGATAAACTGAGGTTGAGCGGTTGCACACAGAAAGTTAACCGTTCCAGACACCGGCAGTCCGTTATAATAAAGCTGCTCGTTCAACAGCTACCTTCTGGAAATCAATAAAAGTTTTTTTTAGTAGAATTGGCAAGTTTGAGAAAGGTTAACTGTCACTGACTATTATATTTATTTTTCATAATACATAAATATGTATGCATCGATCAATGCTCATGCGAGTCGGTGTGTGTGTGTGTGTGTGTGTGTGTGTGTGTGTGCTTTTTTATATCAGAGAGTGAATATTCTAGGCGCGGATAAAGATTGCAATTATCAACAGAATGTCATCGACCTCACAGATAAGAAAATGGCGCGGCCTTGATTTTATTTTTCGAATTCCACTCCGCCGCTATGCCCAAATAAAATTATAACAAGCATTGTGTAATACGCCACACACACACACAGCGTTTCACACAATAAGACATTTGCACTTTTTCAATGTGTATGGGTAAATCATTTCCTGTAACAAATAAAGTAAACTGCGACTCTGCAATTCGTATTTCTTATCATTTAAGTATATAGACATATTACAGTCTTACTTTTTACGTATCAAAAATATCATATATGCGTAGAATTTAAAATATATAATTTGTTGTTGGCCATCGTCGTTATACAAACACAACTTTTCGTTAAAATAATAAATTATTGATTTAATTCATCCGAAAGCATTCGAGAATGAAGTACTAATATTATGTATGAAATTCGTTACAGAAGACTGCGGTGGACAGTACGTAACGCATGTTGAAAGAATATTTCATATAACGGTGCAGTGCCAGAGAAAGTGAGCCAGTGAGGGAAAGGACTACGTGGATCGATTGCATCGAGGGAAACTAGGATAGGAAGGAAAATTCTGACAAAATATGGCCGCTAGCGATAGGGCACGGTGAGCAATCGTGGAGAAAAGAAAGAAAATGGCCTTCCTATTAGAGATCTAAACGCAACAAAACACCAACAGGTACTAGAATCGTTAACAATATCTTTGTTACAAATCTATACGATTACTGTTTCAACTTATTTAGTATATTTTAGAATTGAAGAACTAATACACGTAAAGTTAAAATTTCGCAGCTCTCTTGCCGTGTTGATCAGCGATAATAATTGGTACACGCACACCGCGTTTCGTATCGCTGCCTTAATGCAAGGCAGGAGGAAAAATAAATTTAATATATATACGTATTGAGTATTATGATGCGATGACGCAATTTCGGCGATTGCGTTCTTGCAACCGCAGTGACCGTGATATTGTAAAAACTGAATGCGAGAGGGTAACGTACTCCGCCATAGGCAGCGTTCAATTCGGCAAGGAGAACAAAAAAAAAAACGCCATTCCATCATACTAATACTTATTATTATTTGCATCACACTTATTTAGAATCCGCATCTCGGTGACTGGCCGTTTTATCTCCACACGCTCTATGGCAGAGTGCTAGAAAAACCATCTGCAAGCGGATTCTATCAATATTCAAATTGCACGGAACGTTTCAATGATTTCAGTTTAATTTAAAAACACGGCCGCATCCTGCATTACAAGTGGGTGAAGTGGGTACACCTGCCCGAGAATGGAAGACGAGTAAACCTCAAAGTTCAGAAAACAATTATTTTAACCAATTATAGCTCTATCTATATTTAATACGAGGTTACTATTAGCAAATACGGCTCATTCCAAAAAAACATATTTTCCGGCAAAATGCAATAAACTGTTATATTGACAAATATAAAGACTAAGTTGCCAGATTTTTTAGTTAAATTGTAGTGTAGCATTTTCAAAATATAAACAAAAGAGAAACCTATTCATTTTTATGCCAATAAAGAATACTTTTACATTTTAATGTTGTATGAAGCAGTTTGAAAGTGACAGTTGGAATGAGACATTTCTGCAACTTAACAATTTGGATTGATCCGGCTTTGCAAGTGTGGAAGCAAATAACGTATTAACCTCAAACCTAAGCTTCTACTATCTAACGTGAAATTAAATGATTATGGAATAATGATATTTTTAATGCAACCAAGCCAGGTTTGAGGCTGCTTTTTAAAAATACTTCTAGAATGTATTTTTCTCTACAAAATGACATTCAAAGTTCATTTTTCAACAATATTGGAATGAGCCAGGTTTGCAAATAGTAGCGGCATATAATCGAATCTTCTGCATAATTTCACTTACAACCAACACAAACGGGTATAGAAGAATACGAAAAACTGTTTCAACTGGGAGAAAAAGAAATAATCAAAAACTCCAACTCAGAAATGGAACGAAAATTTAGCGCTGAGTGGTGTCAAAGTCTACAAAACCTCATTTATTAAATAGCATAATAAATCTAATATTTGAAATCGTACTTCGTTGATAGTCATTGGGTTTAATACTGTCCCAAGAATTGATAAGTTTCTGCGTTGAATGGTTTTTTTAATATAACTCGAATGCATATTTTGATAATTCATAATAATAAATATGATAACCTAATTCGATATATTCCCCGAGACCTCTCCCGGCAGAGGCTATGAGCGGCAAACGCTGTGCTGCGCAAAAAAGTTGCAGGAAACGCCGAGCACTTCGTAAAAAAGTTATCTCAAATAAATAGTGTTATGCACAACGTTTTGTTTTTAGCAGAATCCAATTATATGGATGATTACGTCTTTAAAAAAAATAAAGACGTTCTGTATGGAAACAAAAACGAGTCGATGACATTCAAGTAAGCATCCCGAATAGCGGAGCGGACAACCCTTCCGGGACACTACGTAAAATCCCAGTAGGACAGATCTAAAGTCAAAAGTATGAAAAAGCAATTGTTGCGAATGTTTAGCGAAAGATGACGCCAAGTGTTGGTTCTCTCCAATATTTTATGAATTTAAATCGGTTTATTTTGCAATGTGACCCAGTGACAAATCAGTTCGTTTTTAACAGAGTGAATTTTATTTATTATCTATACATAATTCTTTGTTTTTCATTAAAGTATATAAATAACGTAAAAATGATAAAAATACAGTGACTCGATGAATATTAAAAGTATGTCAATTAAACTACAAATCTAAATATATCGACTGTGGAAAGGAAAAAGAACGTAACCCACATCAAAAAATATTGCGTATAGCTCACACAAAACGTGCAAATACATTATATTTATATGTAATATATCGACTTCAGAAAGGCAAAAGGACTTAAGTCTACATCTTTTCAAAATATTTTTTCTTCGATAATCACAATGTATACAATTTAAAATACGTCTTGTTTGGGTTACATACAATATTTTTTGTGTGTGAGTCACGTCCGTTTTCCTTTCCAAAGTCGATATGTATTGAAATATTTAAAAAAAGAAACTAAATCTGTTTTATTAGTGTGCAGACATCTAAACACAACTATCATTGGCGTTTCATTAAACGCTATTGCAATGTTATTAACCGAGAAAACGATACTAAATTTCAATTTGTTCCGATCGACTGGAAAAATTGCCGGGCGTGTCAGTATATAGTAGAGATCTGATCCACGGACCCTTACCCGGGTAAAGAATTTAATTTACAGAAAATATTCCGGGCTATGTTCGGATCATGAGTCAGCCATAAGGCAATACTATTCATTATATAGATAATTTATTTCACATGTGTTATGAATATCGTTGAAAATATGGAGACAATAACATTTATATTGTTTGAAAAGTATAAATGAATTTATATACTGAAAAAAAGCGGGCTTTTTTCGGGCTGAGAAAAATAAATCTTGGGTTCGGGTAACGAGTGTGATATTGAGTCTCGGGTTCGGGCCGGGCTGGGCCTGAAGATTTCGGGCTCGGACCCGGTAATTTTATAAAAAAATTATACCTTACCTGTATAAGACCTCTAGTATATAGGTAAGAGAAGTAGTTCTGCAAAATTTCATGAACGACTGAACGAGCTGTCCCTATGAAAAGATAATCTTCTAATGTAATACCTACTATTTTTTAAATAATAAAATGTGCACTTAAATTAGCTAACGATGCTACGTTATACTGCGGGTACATTGTAGGTAATTATTTGGTCACACGTTACTTATGCAGCCTACTCTCATAAGCTTCTCACAGTAATTAGTGGAAAAAAATATATTTAACCGTTTAAAATATGTCGTCACAAAATCCATTCTTACGCGTTTAGTAATTGAAATGTCATAAAGATTTTTAGATTTTTACTTCGTAGAGCAAGCATACGGATTCATAAAGTACTATTTAAGTGAAGAGTGTTTTAGAGTAAACTCAGAGAAAATGTGATGTCACAAAACATTATAAAGAATACTAAAATTAAGAAAGTGGTTAATTAAATTAAATATATTGTAACTTTATATTATTTTTTAAGATACTTCAAATACTTCATGGTATTTACAACTTTTAAATTGCGTGATGAACAAATGTTAATTTTTATTTATTTTGAAAGATTTAGGAATATAATTTCATCTTCTTTTACTTCCACGCCATAATTTTTTGCTTCTACCAGGAATTAAAAATAGCACTGCTACTTTTGTCATTATAGCACCATCGTGGTCTACAATATGTGTATCGTCGAGAAGGGACTTAAGGATAAATATTGGGGGAAAAAAATGTTTTTAACGTGGGAGGGGGGAGCGTTAAAAAATAGCCAAAATTGTGTGTCGTCATAATATATAGACGGCCATTTATCTGTATGACAACAGAAGTTTTTTTATCTTTTTATTTTAAATGTTACTTTTGCTTTTCCCGCCTCAATCAAACAAAAAACAATAGCTGACTTTCAGGCCCAGCGCTGTTATTTTTATTAACATAAGTCAACGTCGAATACAAAATTTTTAATATGTATCATTGAATGCTTTTTTACAATATGTACGTACAGCCGAAATAAGATAATAAAAAACGTTGTACAATAAAAACTTATTATGTCAGACATAGTTGTTCGTACCTGACTATAATAAATACATATGCATGAAAATTTATTGCATTCACCTTGGCCGATTCTTTCAGGTAATTCGATAAAAAGGTCAATGGCAACTCGGAAAAAATACTTACACCGTATTAATTATGTAACGCAGCGTTTCCGAATGACTTTTGGCATCGGAACCCACTTGTTTTACCTAACCATGTTTCGTAAAAATCTTTTTACCCACCGATACAACTTTTCTTCGTTTGGCTTGGCACTTCTTGAATCGTTATCCCATTGATGTAAGAAAATAAGAGGATTGACGCGTTTATTTGGGCTACATCTCTTTTAGAATTCAGAGAATTCGTAAGGAAAAAGTTGAATGCATTTTTGAGTAATTTATGAAAATAATATTTATTCAGAAACATAAAAGAAGGTTTCTTCTTCCATATGCAAAAGTCAAATCTGTACATTGAAAGCTAGTGGAACTTGAAGAAATCTGTTTTTATTTGTTTATAAATAATTTAAGTTAATATTCATAGCTGACAACTCTCGCATGCCACTTCAGCATTTGAATTCTTTTTTTTTAATTGTAATAGATATTCAGTCGTCACTTTCCCGATACATGTTATTTTCAAATCATTGTCCATCTTCTCCTTCCATTGTACATTAATTTTATTTAACTGTATTGAGAAAATGTGGAAAACACTGAACGTTTCCTCAAAATTAACTGGTGAGCTCCTGATTCTCTACGGATATTTCTGACTGGTCAATTTCCTTAGTGTCTCTTTTAAGCTAGCCGTATTTACTACTGTCTGTTTCACCAATAGCCAAAGACCCCGATAATCATACGGACCAAAGGGTTCCCGCGGCACTACATTCGGAAAGCGGTGGCGTAATACATCACATTACGTGACTGGCTTTACAAATACTAATTTAATTAAGTCAGCGTTGAATATTTTATTTTTCCAACGAAAACAACAGCAATTTCCTGGTTGAAGTCATTTACACTCAACTACGAAATACATTATACGCGCATACACTTCCCCAGGGACGCTAATATAAACGTGCGACGTAACAATAAATTGTGTATACTTTTCAAAAAGAATACGGTCCGGCATCGTAGGCTCACCGGCTAAAGAAATACTTAAAACGGGACAAAGAAAGATTACGATGGCTTTAAACTAAGTCCGTAAGGACTCTAGATCAACAACAAGTCTACGTTGGTATAATATATCAACTTCTGGGTGATATCAGTAAATGGGAAAAGTCCGGTAAGCGAGAACCTCGCAGAAGAAGAACTACCGTGCTCGATTAGAGATACGGGTCTGTCCTTTAAGCCCTTGTCCTAGTAACAAACAAAGAAACAAATGTCAATATCATCGCTGATGTTCAATTAGAGATATGAGAAAGATTAAGGGACAATTTGTACATTTCAACAACGTCTTACCTCAGTTGCTACCTTTTTTTAAACGCGCATTTCGCAAACTAAATAAAAATCACTTTCAAGAAGTTTAATAAACTAACAGAATGCTTCGGAAACGGATCATTCGTTTAGTAAAAACTTTTCAATTCATTTGTAAACTCACTTAATCGGTAAAATTGAAAAACACCAACTTCTATTTTTGCTTGATGCCTACAGGATATGCCCGCGTGAGGATGACATAATGCCGTCGAAAATCACCTGTGCATATATTTTTAAAATAAATGGCGTCAATATAATATGTCGCTATATTAGCAATATAAACAATAACAAAAGTGCACACATAAGAGCAACAATATTTGAAACCATATTTAAATATATTGACCGAAAACGATTTTCTTCTCAACTCAGATTACAATAATGTCACAAAAAGCTGCATTCAAAGTGTACATAGCCGAAATAAATATATTTTGATACGTATACTGCGGATGGCATGTTTAACATTTTGTTTTTACAAAATTCAGTTTTGAGGCGATCGAGAAACAGTTTGAAATTTTCAGATATAATTTCTCAATAATATATTATTCTGTAGATGCATACTATCCAGTAGTTATTTCCTAGCAGAGCTCCGGTAAATTTTAGTACGCGAAAATACCGTTTTATATATATTTTTCGCTTATGACCAATGTTGTTTACACTGCAGTATTGACTTGCGTATAGTTAGAGATGCACACACTCGAATGATCAAATTGATGCGACGTACATAACATTTATAATAGGCTCCACAGAAAACCTTTTTTAGCCAGGTAGGCGGTCGATTCCATCGCTACACGTAACGTCAATTACTAGGCGGATAGATACATGGGCAGCGGAGTGAAGGAAGCGGCCCCCGAAAATGATGCGAGCCTATTGTTGGGCCGATGCCTCGTTTACTTCCTGGAGCCGCTCTGCACGTGCAGGTGACCGTGAGAAAATGAAGCGTGTGCCGATTTTTAATATGTGAAAAAAACTCAATTATTTTTATTGCGGTGTGTTTTTTGTTTGTGTTTTCAATCGACGCAATTTTGGTGCGGCCTCTTACCGGTGCGTTTGAACCATTGAAAATCGGCGTAGCTAAATCGCATGGAAAACTCTAACATAGATATCTCATTATCATTACTGTGGCCGTTAAAGATATTTTAGGAAATTGCTAGCCGACAATCACATACACAAGTACAAGTCACAACTCGCACACAGGCAACTACTAATTAATATTTAATATTACTTTAACGGTTTTGACATACATTGTTCAAATATATTTTTCGCGCGATTTACTTTAAATTGCAAATCTTACTGTGAACGACCTTAGTATTTACTTGGTATTAAATTATCACTTTAAAATGAAAATACAAATGAGTTTACACTAATATGATTAAAATAAGCAGGGAAGTGTATTTTTACCCGTTTCTAGCATATGCCACTTCAATGTCAAAATTTAAGAGTCGTTATCAACCCCGCTGTTCACTGTCCGAGAATGATTATATTAAAACGTTATATGCAACTACTGTCTAAAAATAAAATGATTTTGATTTTTCTGTAATTTTATGAAAAATAGTGACAAAATTTAATTACTTTAAAAAATGTGATCTAAACTGTTCCCAAGTACATATTGTTAAACAGTTACTCGTTAGAATACAACTGTAATATCGACATAATATAACTCGTTTATTAAGTATTATCAAAAATAAAACTTCTTCATCGAATGTATCAAAATATTACAACACTAATTAGAAGATTAATTCAATTTAGTTTTGATATTCTTTGAGACTGCAATAAATTAATCCGCGATGTGTTGCGTAAACGACACGTAGTAAATTAAGCGCGGCGTTCTTGAGCGAGAATGCGCCGTCAGACAACGAACGGCAAAGGGCTCGAGTGCCGAAAAACGGCCCTGCGCTGCGGCATAATCTCCGGTTGGCCTGGCCTTACCCGCCGCCCAATAATAAATTATTTTCAAGAGTAGCTGAAAGTGGGCCAATGTTAAACGGCGCTGCGATATTATTATATTGTGCGTCGCGGTGCGTTTCCATATTATGTTGCAATGTCGCAAAGGGCTCCGGCTGCTCAATGACAAAAACAGATCGCACAACTATGAGGACTCTAGCCGAACACCACATGCATTCTCACAGTTGGATGGTGCTAGAAGTTTTATAGATCGAGTGTGAAAATACAATATAGGGCAGCAAAGATATATGTTACTATTTTGTAGTGTAAAGAAGATCGAATAATCAAATAAATAATGTGAGACAATAGATGAGTGGTATCATAGATGGCTTAGTGCAAAGATGTTCATTTGTTGTCGAAATTGAGTTAACACACAAAAAACACTGTATCATATCTTTATTATGTAAAAATATGGTACGCCCTAATAGGATATTTGAGGAGGTATTGTATCATTCAAATGCATATGTCCATTTCGCCTATATTTTCATGCATCTCTTAAAACAAGCAAAACTGGACATACAATATCTTTGCACTACACATCGATATTTTAGTTGTGTGCCGATATTGACAGTTATAAATAACAATATTTACTTTTTGTCTTTGCAGGATGTGAATACTATAAAAGTTAGCCGTCAGCGTGGTTCTGTATCTACACACCAAGCCAGAAATAGTACAAGTAAGTGGATGTACACCTAGGTACCTAGGTGCCTTGAAACTAAAAAAAAAATATTTTATACCTTTCCCCCGTATTTCGAAATACATTCCGAACTTTATTCAACGCCTCTCTTATATGGAAATATTTGTTAAAAAATATTTAATAGTTTTTAGAAATTCACCGACTGGTCATACAATGCAGAAAATGTAAATGAAACATTTCCGGGGGGTTTCGAACCTTCCCTCGCCACGGGGCAGATGAGTATAAGGAAATAAATCGTTGATTTTAATTTTAAATTATAGTGGTTTCGTTAAATATACAAAATAATCACGATTCACTAGCTTACTATTATCGATCAGTCGATTATTAATGGTGAACAAAATAATCATAATACTTAATGTACTGAGAAGAGGATTTTCAATCACAAACCAGACATTTAGTCATAATCATAATCTTATTTAGTATATTACATAGTAAAATTTTCAAGAAATAAAAATCTACCTAAATCTATTGTTTTCTGACATCGCATGTCAGCCTTAAATAATTCGAATAATTGGAGGATTTTTTTATGACTTATATATTATATCGATAAATTAAAAGGTGCTGTACGATTAAAAGTTTCAAAAGCTATGGAAAAGGGCTTGTATTAAATCAACTATCATGGTCAAAAGCATAAAAACATATTTAAACTATGAAATAATTGTTTGATGAAACCATTTCAACAAGCATGCATAGGTGACTGATATCAATAGAAATATTTACAGTATGACGGTCAAATTATTTAATTATGATCAATATCAATACTAATCTTTAGTATTATAAACAAAATTTAAAGTGAATTATAAAATTTACACGAATTATAGCGCAGGTTTATAATAAGAAATTTGATTTTCAAATATTTCAATGGTGTTCCCATTTTGTTTTCCACGATGCATTTGTGTGAAAAAAGAATTTGCATAAAATCTACAAAATATGGACGAAGAAGTAAGGAATGTCACATAATATCATACATAATAGCATACATAATATTACTGAAATCAACCAAAACCGATAAGCCCAGTCGACGTACATATATACTATATGTAATTAAGCTTAGTTCATTTTTATAGTAACAGGGCTTATGATTTTTTTTTATATAATCCGTAATTTTCGGAAATACGTATTTTTTTCTTTCAAAGATCAAATCAAAAGTGTTCGATCACCTCAAAAATGTGTAAAAGGATTTATTTGGCTATAATTTATAAAAAATCCTAGATTTTTAAAGTTTATGAAATAAAAAAAAACAATAAATATAAATTCTGTTTATGAAAATTACATATTTGTTCTTGCGGAGTGCCGCAAAATTCTGCGCAGTGCTTAGGTGTGCCATGGGTGAGAAAAGGTTGCGGAGCACTGGTTTAAGCAATCGGAAAATCTAACGTGCTGTATCAACAACCTCAAATATCAAATACCTCGTTAGAAAAGACATTTCACAAAAAACCAATAGCTATGATTACGGTTGTCAAATGAAATCAAACCTTAATACTAAATAGTATTTTATATATTGCACTTGATGGCTTGATCAACACTGTGACTAATATGATAGCAGAGCTGCACAAAAACGAACCTAAAAATTCGATATCATTATTAACTAAGATTTGAAAGTAAAGATTACACTGAAGAAATCGCTAAAACATGCAAATTTTTACTATTGTAGATTTATATAATCATAAACACATCTTCAAATTTGGAGAGTTGTTTAATAACAAATAAATACGCAGCCACACGTATCTTACATATGATTAAAAGCAGGAAAAATTAAGGAGGTTTTTGTCAAATAATTGATAAAGACATTTCCTATAAACGAGCGAAAATTGTTTCCACTTACGGTAACAGTCCGGTTTTAAAATGGATATGGATAAAATGGATACAATGAACGATTTTGATGTTGCGAGTAATTCCAAATATCTCGTCCGTATAAAATACGACTGCATATTATAATGAGTGCATCGTATCACGAGGATGATTTAATAGTTATAATTATTCTCCTAGAATTAAATGTTTTTTTCAGTGTTATTTTTACCAATATGAAACTAAAATTGATAACTTAGTTATTCCAGGGGATGTGACACGTATTTAGCTTCTTTATGAAGCATCTTCAGACGAACTACATCGCTAGGCAACAGAAGTTTAGAATAGAAGGCAACAATGATTCTAATTTTTAACTTAAAAAAATGAAATTATTTATTTATCATATAAAAATTTAATTATTACAAATAATTAATTTTTAAATTGAGAATTAGAATAATTTTTAACTGATGAATAAATAACCATACGACTCATTGTTAGTCTGAAGTTAGCGAAACACGTGTCACATTTAGTAACAGAGCCAGTAGAATAACTAAGGTATCAATTGTAATTTTATATTAACAATTAAATTCCACACAGTTCAAATCAAATTGAAGATCAAGCAAGTAAATAGCAATACTTCGATGGATTCGGTGGTTACTTTGTGAATATATATATTTCCGGTTTTTCACAATGTGACACGTGCTTCGCTGTTTTAAAAATCAAATTCAAACTAAATTATATAGCAAAAATGTAGCTGTCACAGGTATTGATTGTAAACTCTGAAGAGCGTACTCTAGGCTCTAGGGACCAGGTGGGGTTGCTCGCATTAATAATTGTATCAAAGACCAATCAAAAATAAATGTAGAAAAGGAGCCACACGTTCCACCTAAAAACATTATTTAAAAGAATTTACTGCTATTAGTATTCTAGATAATTATTGCCAACGATTCTAGAATATTATTTTTTTACATTTTTTATTTGTGCGTGTATGTATATATAGTAATTGTCAATAAAATCATTGTAGGTACTTCGATTTTGTTAATTCGTTTGTAGGGTCTGTGATGCAGTGGCCAACGTCGTTGTCTTCGGCTACGGATTCCTCGGGTCCAAATCCCGGTACGGACAGTATCGTAAATTGAATTTTCACTCGATTTATGGATTTCCGATCGAAGACATGGATGTTTGTGATGTCTAGAATTCCATCCCACCCATCTGATCCTAAAAACGGGGCGTAGCGAGAAAGCTTAGCTAATCACTTATACTGTCTAGCTCTATCCTCATATCCCTACTGTCTTAGAAAAAGAGAGGTTGAGCAACTGAGTATCAAGCAGCTCGATTAGAAAAACTGATGTTGTGATAAATAAGGAGTCAATACGCTACATGTAAAAAAAATAGTATTTGTAAAAAATAAAAACGACAAAAAATAGGCCAACAGTAGTACCAAGCGTTAAATAAATTGAAACAGAAAAAAATGTATAAGCAATAGGGAGAGTGTTCCTAAAGCCAGATGTCGCCCTATGGTCGTAGACCACTGGCGAAATGACCCTATTTTCCTCGCTATATTCTAGACAAGGCGTTTAGGTCACAAAACTCAAATTTAGATGCAAATTTCATCATTTCCTAGTTACATATTTATGATCCAAATTAATATTCAATAAAATAATATACAAAAAACGGTGATTAGTGCGCATAGCTGCGTTATGTCAGCCTTGACACGATTTTTCAAATAGATGTTCACACAAATTGTTGTACCAAATATTAATAGTTTTATTTATACAAATGACATAAGGCCATGCATTGTGCGTGCGATGTGTGTACACACACTCACGCACACACGCGAACAAACACACTGAACAACCGAAGATGTTCATAAAAAAAAATAATCATAACCTTGGTAAACAGTAGAAACGGGCGATAGATTTTAACGGTATTCCGGCAATCTCCTTCACTCAGGAAAGAATTTATTTAATAAATAACTGAACCGAATCTACCATTTTAAATGCTTTTAAAAATCAAACAATTGTATTTTGGAGAGTACTTTGAAAAAAAATATTGCCTAGATTACGATTATTTGAGAACTTGTTTTTAAGACGTAATTGCCTTCTATCAGTAGTACCTCTATATAATGAATTTCCATCAAAAATTCATAATTAACACCTTAAAAGTGATTCAAATAAATATGTCATGATTTATTTATATTTTATTTGCAAAAAATATGCTTGTTTGAATTATTATGCACTGAAGACCTAGTTTCAGACAAAACAAACATAATCAAAGGCACAGTCTAAAATTTAGTAACTAGAATATTGGAATTTCTTCTTATCTTATCGCGATTCGGGTGTCTCCGGATGCGTAGAATCGCCGTTCGGCACTTTTCGGCTAGGCTTATATAGTTATAGTGGATTGAATCGTAGTCAGGTACTTATGGGTATTTCTTGATAACCCAAACGGTGCGTGTTTCGATTAAAATGTGCGGAAAAAGCGCCTACGTATCTATGGTTGCAATCGCCCACGGCCTACGAGCTCTTATCGCGGATAGTAAAAAAACAAAAATGAATTCGGGCGAGATAGTGCAAAATTATTATCACTTCTCAATGCCACTTCACTTATTACAAACTACGTTGATAAAGAAGCGACACATTTTACGAAAACAACAATAACGTCATAATAGCATAAACTACAAGACTAAAACATCGCACATGCAATTCGAAACTAAGAAAGAAAGCTTTCTTTAATCTTATAGCTCTTAATTTTACTATACACAACTGCAATTATTTTATAGTTTATAGACAAATAAATTCTGTACCTCAGAAGCAGACGGATGCAATTCCACTTTTTGCGAAAATGAGTTTTTGACGGATTCATCATGTTAAAAGCATTATTTATTAGTGGCAGAGAGATGAAGGTCCTATTTGCTATAATAAGAAAGATAGCCATAACATAAAGATGCAAGTGCCATATGTAGTATAGTAGCAGAAGGATGCAAGTGGAGTTGCATCCTAAAGCATTAGTTTAAAAATAAACTATTTAGATGCAACTCCACTCGCATCCTTCTGCCTCGCAATAAATTTGTGCCGATGGGCACGCTGTGGCTCGTGCGTCATTATTCATAACCTTTAAAATATACGGTGCTCGATATTTTTCGTACAGAAGGAGGTATCCCAATAACGACTTTCTACTGTTATTTTCGTTGCAGTGACATATTAACCTTAAACTTTCATTTTGTATTTTAAAAATAAAACACAATTCATTTGTACTACTTCCACATATTTATAATGATCAGGACCGATTTCGCTCATCACGAGCATTATCAACTCATCGATTATGATTAGCGAAATCGGTCCTGATCATTATAAATATGTGGAAGTATTACAAATTTAAATATAATGTCTTTCCACCAAGAATTGACAGTTAACACCTTAAAAGTGATTCATTTTGTACACAATAATGTCTCCGAGAGCATCCAGAATCTTACAAATGGTAAAGCGTGCACAATTTGACAATCCATCCGCAGTCGAGGAAATATCATTACAGAAAAGTAAGTTTTGATTAAAATATATATTTATGTTATGATCAGTAACTAAGTATTGATTTGTCTTATGTAGCTAATGCATTCATTTTCAATTTATTATGATATCGTTTTAGTGTTTCGCTTACATGGTGAGTTTTAATCAAATACGTAGTAAATGTTTTTTAACATATCCGCTCTCTACTCAGAAATATGGCCAGCACGCGGGTCCTCCAAGCTTCTCCGTCCCCCGCCAGTCTTTTTGCTTCCTCCCAATTCATCCTAGCATCCAGTAACTCTGCTAAAAATACTGGGCTGCGGATGCCCCAGGGGAGCCTGAATCCTGGCTGTCTCTTTTACCAAACATATGGATTCCGTCGCCCTGTAAGGCCGCTGATGACGTGGTGAATACCGAGTGATAAATAAACTTAACATTGAACTTGAACATTCAACAAACATAGGCCTCGAAGACTTCAAAAACATCTTGAGCCTATACTAAGGTCTCCGTCCCCATTTTTGACACGTAAAAAGAAGATTACTGTAGAGAACTCTTTAATGTACCAGATTGTTTGGTTACGTGCACAATCAGACATATTTTTACATATAAAATTGAATTCAATTTTTTTATTTATTACATATTGTGGAAGAAATTTAATTGAATTAGAATATAAAAAAATAATAATCGCATTCTGTATATTTTCTTGGAAGTTATGAGTATTTATTCAAAACAAAAATTGTTTTTGCCTCTCCTGAACAATTTGGTATTTGGCAGTTGCATCCGTCTGCCTCTGAGGTACAGAATTAATCAACAAGTCATTGCATTTGATCAGTTTTGAATAATGAGGACACGGTAAAAATTTGTAATATGAAGCAGACTTTTACATTTTGTTTACTACTTATTGATTGAATTAACATCTCTGGGTAGAACATTATTATTTTAAGTTACTAAATATAGGTAATAGTATTTACTTCCTTAAATAATATTTAATATAGTTAATAGCTATTTCTGCATCACGCCATGGTCAGACCTAACCAGGATTTGTGAGGATGAAGTGATATATTGTGATAACGAAATAGCTAGAAGATTACCTAATTGTTTTGGAACTGAATACTCTGCTATTTAAGCCAATTTATTTACAACTTAAGGATTCCAGTTCCATTAATGAGAAGTAACTGGTTTAGTGACATTTTGTCAATAATAAAAATACACAAATGATTAAACGGCATATATAAAATCGATTTTAATATTTTTAACTATTGATAAATTTAAAATAATAGTATGAAGTGCGACTTACTACAGCGGCTGTCAAACACTTCTTGAAAAATTCGATTTTTGCAGCTTAATAAACAAGATTTCTTAGTTATAAAAATCAAAACACCGACACGTACATGTCCATACAGTTCGATTGAATGTTGTTTTGTGAAAACAAGCATACATGACAAAACTTGTGAAAATCTTCTACAACTATACCTGAGTTAATATTAATTTATTAAAAACGATCCTATTGTGGCTAAGATTAACATTGTTTTTTTTTTGTAAGCCATTGACGTATAGATAGTAATGAATGTTGGAAGCCGAAAACCGGACGGCAACGGACGACTTAAAAATGTGTTGTGCTAGTCGGCCGAACCGATAGGACCGGTCAAAGAATAAGTTTAGTCAAACCTACGAGAAGTTGGTAAGCTACGCGCCACAAGATCAAGATATCTATTTCAAGAAGTGCCGTTCAATGTTTTGGACAATTTATTAATTATTTCCGGGCGCCTGTTCACATGACATCCAATGGCTCGGCAGTTCAATTTTCAAATAAAAACATAAATCATCTGACAAATTTAATGAAATATTGAATTGAACTTTCACATTATAATCAATTAACTTCTGTGTGCTTCCATATATTTTCCGATATTCGCTTTTGGCATCTTCATACCTTTATTTACATGTATTAAATTTACCGCTTATGTAACAAACAATTGACACAATAAGGTTAAAAATATTAGCTATTCATTATTAACTACATATAAGACATGTAATAGATATGAATTATGTATTTAATATACTGTATTGATATTACCGATTAAAAATTCACCGTTTTTGATTATATTCCAAAAGTTGACACGTATTTCCGAGGAATCTATATTTATTAAATCCAGAATTTTGATCTAACAATGGCTCCAGGGCTCTAGATGACTATATGTTTCTATTGGGTGACTAAATTTTATGTATCTTAAAATAATACAATGCTTTTGATTTGTCCTCCCAACAATAGGTGGAAAATGCGGCTTTTTTATATTCAATAAATACACCAGAATTGGTAGAATCTAATACATAAAACAAAGGAAATAGCAAGGATATTAAAAAGTAGTAAAATCAGCATATTTATTACTCTCGTGAATTTAAAACTTGCAGGAACATATTTTAAAAAATACTTGTAGAATATATTTAAATGTGCAGCACACCTCACCGTAGGATGTTTTCGTCACGGCGCCTAACGTGTGACACGATGGCATCCAGCTATTTTAGTATCTATTTATGCGGATGGTATTAACTGAAAATAATAATATATTATAAATATGGTGGTTTTTACTGTGAATAATACGGAAGTTGAATGCCCAAATAAGTTTAGGCCGAGCGCCACCGGTAATAGGTATTATAGTGTTTAGGAAATTGATTATTTAATTATATGGAAATCCGTCTCTGTAGTATTCTAAACCATGAAGAGATGGAATACAAAGATACTAATCTCTCCAACATCAAAGAAGTTTAGATCGAAACTATTTCAATGATCTCTGCTACACTTTTAAATGGATAAGACGTCAATAATCGTTTGGGAGAGCAACAAATAACCTAAGGGTTAATGGGTTATAAATAATTGCACTTTGTGTTAGATAGTATTCACTTGGTGCACTTGAACTTTTATTTCGATAGTTTGCACTTTGGATTAGATAGTATTAACTTGGTACACTAAAATTTTGATTTCAATAGTTTCCACTTAGTCACGGATTCTTTTAACAAAGTGAGTTAAGTTGTAGTAGGTTATGTTAGGGTTGGTCTGGTTTGGTTTGTGTAATATATTCTAAAGCGTGGAGCGTGGAGCAAAAACAATACAGGCTGCCTAATATGGGTAGAAGAATAAGTGACATTTCATTACAGCTTCGATTTCAAAGTGTGAGTATTTATATTGATTGAAAACTATTTGATCTATGTGAAAATATTTCTTCAATGTTAAAATATATTTTATTATTTATTGTAAATTTAAAAAATTTAAATGCATTACACGGACATAACAACAGTAACAATAATAACAACACAAATAATAATTATTGAAAACAATAATACTAATAAAAACAATAATGAAAATAAAAACTGTTTTTTTTTAATTATTAAATGCAAAAAAAACAAGACATTATTAATTTGCAAGGAACAAATATTTGGTGAACAATACCCAGAGATTAGTGCTTAAAATATCCAGCTCTCTAGGCAGTGCATTAAGTATGTGGGATCAATTTATTTTTAGTGAAAGAATTTGTTTTTGTGGAATGCATTTTTTATAAGTGAAAACAATTTTTATGGAAGTGAATATGATCTAAGCAAAAGTGCATTTAATTGTAAATCAAACATAATTGCCGAAAAACAATACTTGCGCAGTAAAGAAAAGTTAATCAAAAGAACTATCAATTTGAAATATTTTTTATTTAAAGAACGCAGGTAACATTTACATTTGCAAACAATAGTTTTGTTTAAATTTATAATAGTCCTCAATAATTATTGTAGGTTGTTTTTTTTTTTTTTCAAATTTAGCAAGATTTTATTTATTCCGCACAAAACAATCAAACAAGAAAAATACACTAAACTAGATGACATTTTAAGAGGACAATGATCGAAACAGAGAATCAATGCGGAGGCCTTTTAGTAAATTTATATGAACATTTTTTGGGACCAAAAGACATAAACGATACTAGCGGCTAAACGAAACACCAACAGACGATAGGTCGGGATTCCCCTTTATGTATATTTTATCATAGTTGTCTACTTGTTAAAATCCTGTATTTATTGGCTTATTAATTCGAATAAATTGTCAGTCATCCATGAACATAGTTGATATCATAGGTATTATAAATGGTAACCAAATCGGTTAGTATTTTATACAAAATTCCTTACTGTAGTTAAATCGTTTGTAATTCAAAGAAACTGGCAGTTAATACTAAGTAAACCAATTCAGCTGTAAATCGAGAAAAATCTGGAAATAGATTAGTCAATAAATTCTTCACACTAAATTTCTCAGAAATAACACGCCCAATCAAACACAAATTACGAATCTCGACAGTACTGGATTTCTGGAAAAGTCTTCGGGTTTCAAATTAACAATATTGTTGCTCAGCGGTGTCTCCTGACAGAACCTTGTATGCTCAGCGTCTCTCTATGAAAATAAAGACCATTGAGATGTTTCCCACCCTGCCCCCCTCGAGAGGTTCAAGAGAGTTCACTCATCGATAATAAAATACCGGTACGATCGCACGGGGGACCTCTGGAAGATGTAATACGATAGTACTCAAGGATTAAGGGCTGCGAGTGAGGCGATCCTATTACGTATATTTTTCGTATGCGTACTTAAGAATATAGGACAGACATGGCGTAGCACACATACTTTCGCGGAATTTATGTTTGTTTAAAATATTGCATTCATTGATAGAATTAACGACTTTCCTTTGAATCTTCCTATGAAACAAGTGTTGATGTTTTAAGGTGTTAACTGTCAATTCTAGGTGGAAAGACATTAAATTTTAAAAATACAACACAATTAATTTGTACTACTTCCACATGTTTATAATGATCAGGACCGGTTTCGCTCATCAATAGCATTATTAAATGACTTTTTTGATATTGATGTGTTTGTATATATCGGGTTTGGCGTGCAATAATACCATTGCTTTTCTGATGGTAAGTGATCTTACGGTTTCTCAAATAACAGATAAAAAAAAATCTTGACAATGATGGTTTCGAACAATGGTACGGTAATTTAGGTGACTTCTTATTAATGCAAACGAATTACTTATCTTGTAGATTGGTTACTTATCTTGTAGATATTCCTGCGTCGTGAATATCACCCGTTGGTAATTTCCGTACAATGAAAACTCGAGAAAATCGCGAATAAAATAGCATTACACTTATGGTAATATTCTCTATGAAACAATGTCATTTTCCACGATGCAACAGCAAAATACCAGCTTACATGCATGATCTTGTTATCATCATTCAAGCCGCTGATACAAGACACCAATTGCAAGAGCAGCTCATGTGAACAACGAATTGTTTAGAGAAGTGATGTGCTTTGTTCATCGTTTTAATTTTTTTATTGATATTTTAATGTTATATCACCCTATACTGTAAAATATGTGCATACAGTAAAATATTTAAGTTGTTGTGCAATGCATGGCAAGTTTTTCTTTGTAAATAAATGCGCACAAATAGATTTCTCTGAGGTTAAAGATAGATAATTAAAAAAATAATTAGAAAGCCATCAGATCGTTTGCCGCCATATAAACAAGCAATAAAAATAGTTTGTTTTTTTAATACGAATCCTAATAAATGTGTGACATTCTACTACAGTAAGCCTTCGCATCCTGTACTACGGTAGTATGTTCGGTGATGCACGTCATTTTCTGATAAAATTACCCGCTACGATGTTTTCTAAATTTAGACAAGGGGAGCGAACGCAGGTTTGTGAGGCTTCACGGGCTCCTCTCGTGCACGCAGCGAGAGGAACCAAACGTTGCCTGGAAACCAAACTTTTCTGACAGAGGGTAGTGTATTGAACATACATAGCACGCATAGGTGTATACACTCAAGCGAAAACCTTACGAGCGCAGTAGGATATCTATTCTCAAAAGTCAAACGTAGCTTCAAAGAGCAGAGTTCACCGCATGTCATATTATATTACCTCAATTATTGGCATGATTAGTAGAGATTGCAGAATATATGAGTTCATTATCTATCCAATTATATAATTAGCTCTCATTATATTCGACGTGAACAATATAGATGCAGGTTTCCGGGAACGCAGTACGTATTTTCGTAGTCACAACTACCAACTTGGTCAAATTGAAATTCTTCATAAAATATTAATTTATAATATACACTTCGTCACTAGCTTAAAGCAGAGGCGATTATCTTTTATAATAAATTCATTACAATGTTTTATATTTAACAGTATATATAATAGATTCATTATCAAAAACTGAATTACTTCGATCAGTCGAGAAAAAGAAAATAATAGGTACTTAAGTGAATGTGAATGAATAATAAATTATTTTGGTACGTGTTACGTCGAATTTAAGAGCTCGAGTAAAAGGCAGCAAAAAGTAGTAATAACATTTATTTTAAATGGTCGCCAATACTACGATATCACAACAAATAAGTTTAATTAACTAAGATACAATTAATCAAGTTGCGTATGTTTTTGATATCATTTCTGCCTGCACTGAAATTTAAAATTTAAAACTGAACCAATAAAATCTTTCATCTTTAGACAATTTCAATAGCTTTGGATAATCGATACAACAATAATTCATAACCAATTAATTAGATAAATCCAGGTCATTGAAGCCTACGTGTCACTATCCTCGTAGCTAGCTATAATGGTGATCCCCATGCAATGAATAATTAGAGCGAGAGGGATCGCAGTGTGGTATGTTGGGAAAGCGGTGGTACATAGGTTTTATCGATGAGAAAAAGGTGGATGATGGAAATTTCGGGCTGCGAAGTCGAATATGATGTGTAAAATCGGGCGCTTTAAAAGGTTAGTAAGATAACTGATGAACGCGAGCGATAAAAACATTGCATACGAACAGTGACAGTTTAATTGATCATAAGCCAATAACAATATCAAATAACTGTGCGATCTGCAAGACGGCTTCAACAATACTGATATTATCACACGCTTTTTCACTGAATTGTCAATTTGATGTCGTATATTTGTAGTTTTTGTGGACTAATACGAGAGAGCAATTAATAGAGAAAACAATATAGAGCTGAGCTCTATGGCCTGTATGACGATCAAAACATAATTAATTCAATCAACATAAGGCGACTGACTGTATTTCTCAGTACATATTCATGGTATAGCTCAGTGCTCCGCAACCTGTTCTCACCCACGGCACACTACAAGCCAAAATATGTAAATTTAATGAACAAAACTTATAATTTATAAATTTTTTGAAACAGTGGTTTTTTTATTTGATGGTTTTGAAAAAATAGTTAAGCTTAACTACTAAAAATTATTTAAGTTGAGTTGAGTGGATTAAAAGTACAGCCCATTTTTTCGATTGGTCAAATCCGAAATAATCTTTCTGTTTTTAATAATTTACATTTTAACAGTCTGTGCAAAACAATCAGGATTATTGATATTTTTTAAAAATAAAATGCGTATTTAAGGCTCTGTGTTTGACAATGTGTATTATTTTAAGGCTTACAATTAAATGCACTTTTGATTAGATGATATTCACTTTCGAAAAAAAGTTTTCACTTATAACAAATACATTCCACAAAAAACAAATTATTTCACTAAAAATAAAGTGATGCCACATAATAAAATATATTTAAACATTGAAGAAATATGTTGCACTTACGAATAAATATTATCACATAGACAAAATAGTTTTCACTCAATATTAATACTCATACTTTGAAATCGATAGTTTGACAACGCTGTAATGAAATGTCACTTATTCTTTACTACTTGCAACATAGGATTTTCCACCATAGACTAGTTTACTTGTCGCAACTCTATATTAGGCCGCCTGTATTGTCTTTGCTCCACTCATTAGAATTTATTCACTAGTATATTATAGGAGTGGTATTTATGAAAAAGCAGGATTCTAAGTGGACATGCAATATGTTAATATAATTTATTTCAATGTCCATAACATAAAAAAGTAAAATAATCCGTTTCAAAGTCAAGTTATCAAAATTAGTCTGTGGTACTTTGTTAAAAGAATCCGTTTCGAAGTGAAAACTATTAAAATCAAAGTTTGAGTGTACTAAGTTAATACTATCTTACACAAAGTGCAAACTATCGAAATAAAAGTTCAAGTGTACCAAGTGAATGCTACCTTACACAAAGTGCAATTATTTATAACCTTTATTTTAATACATTCGTTCATTGTTTGTAATAATTCCACTAGGAATTCCAATACTTCCCAATATATGCAGAAATGTGTAGTCTGTACGGTAGGATTTTTTTGTTTTACGCACGAGATAAATCCCTTTTTATTCCCCATCAATGCCGTTGCGTCGAGAATATTACTAACGAAGATCTTAGCAAACGACGGGTTATAGGTTTCACTACTCAATTTTTTATCATTTTTGACGCATTGCACCGCGGCACACCTAGGATCGTCTCGTGGCAAACTGGTTGCCGAGCACTGGTATAGCTGGTCAAAGTTTAGTGAATCCGGTATGGCGTAGAAAAGCAATCCAATAACTGATTGGATAGAGGTTCCGAAATACATAATATAGATAAAGGTGGTGTTTTTGGACGCCAAGACGTACCCAATGTTTTCACGCTTATTACGATAATGATTGAAAAAGATAAGCGTCAAAATACAACTCTACATCTGTTATTTTAAAAGTTTAATTGGGATCGTAATATTGATAATTACATTGCCGCAAAAAATCATAGTTTCATACTATGCAATATGGAAAATACAAAAATCAAAGTAAATTCAAACGACAAATAAAATTTTCAGATTAATAGAAAATTATTTCATGGGTAATAAGCAGATTGAATGGTATTAGATAAGACCAGGAAATGATTTTGTACAATGTTGAAACTAATTAACTGCGCAAACTTAATTGATCACAATTGGTGGTACATACTGTAATTAGCATTAATCAAAATCTTCTCACGCATGTGCAACAAGCAAACGCCAAAAGATGGCCGACAGCGAGCGACTATCATATAAAATCGCGAAAAAAATGAGCGAACCATTCAGATGACCGAGGGCGTACGCGGCACCTACAGGTGGTAAGCGTCGAAAAAATTAACAATCGAAGTACACGATACAAATAATATGACTCGAGAGGAAGGCAATAATGATGTAATATGATCCACGGCGAAACAAACAATCGAACCTCGGCAGGTAAAAAATAATGGCCCGACCGCTGGCATTGTCTCAATCAATCTTCCACACTTCACCAAATTGGCGCGGTGTCACGTCGGCAGTGTACTGTCGCGCACAAAAGAAAGACTCGCAAAGATGTGACGGGGTTATAAATCATCTCATTTATCACTGTGACGCGTTCTGTAACACAAGTAACTTACTTGGACACAAAATTATGCCAGAAATATTTAAGCTTTGGAACGGACAGCCCGAGACCGCAATTGCTCAAACTGGAAAAGCTCTACGCCATAGTCTACGAGAATATTCCAAGCAATAATTGCAAGCAGTAGTATATTATCAGACTTTATTAATAATTATAAAATCAGCATATGATAAATTTATTTTGTAAAATATTCATTGCAAACCGATGACAATACTGTGTAAATCTAAATGTTTTACGAAATTCCTCATAAAATATTTTTTTCCGATACAGTTTGATGTTAACAATAAAATGGAAAAAAATCATACATTTATTTCGTACCTTCATAAAGCCCTATGTGTAATCGATAATTTTAAAATTGCAATTATATTAATTGTTTTAAATCTACAATAATAGCCTAAATAGCAAGTAAAAACAAAAAATTTTGAACTTTCACACTACTCGTAATACTATAGAGTCTGTTTTTAAACAATCTCATATTTTGACAATACAATGACCGAAAAAGTATCACTTGTTTAAAAAGGTTCGTTTGTAATGACGGACTCCTCGGCGTCGGGCGGAGGATGTCGAGCGGGGTAAGGGGCGGTGTCATTTCTTCCGACCCGCGCGGGTTGAGACAAATTTCGCTATGAAAAAAACAAACATTAGCATACCGCCCTTTCGGGTGGGCGGATGCGGTAGGCCGGCTGGAAGGAACAAGGCCACTCGGTCTAGCGAAGGGCGGGGGCGGGAGTCTCGCAGACGGCGTCTGGCTAAAACTCTAGCTATACTTGTACATTTGCGCGAATCTCTTTCAAATCTCATAGCGGAAATGAGATACCAGGAAATAAAATTTATCAAAGCTCAGCTAAGAATAAATCGGTCTCGGAATGGATCCGTTTGTTTACTTTGTTAAACAGAATCTGTAAATAATATAACGTTACATGGGAATAATAATCAACTATATAAAAAAAATGAAATAAAGTGGCAGAAGTTGCAACATTTGATCATTTTTTCTTTTAAAGAGCGAAATGGTAATCGATTATTACTTGACAAAAGTAAATAATCATGAACTATTATTATTGTGAACAAACAATTAACATTTATTACTACGTATGATATACGGAATGTATTCATCACAAACCGATGACGACACATGACTCAGCATTAAATTGTATTAAATTTCATAGTTTTGTTAACATAATTATAATTGCACTGTAGTCATTATCTGAAACGAATAATTAATAATGACAGAAATTGACACTTTTTAGGTATTAACTGTCAATTCTTGGTGGAAAGACATTATATTTTAAAAAATAAAACACAATTCATTTGTACTACAGTTGATAATGCTCGTGATGAGCGAAACCGGTCCTGATCATTATAAATATGTGGAAGTAGTACAAATGAATTGTGTTTTATTTCTTAAGACAGAAATTATATTACAAATACCAATAATCATAGTACAAATTATTATCTTACATTAGTATTGTGCAAATTAATGTAGACAAAGCATTTTTTTCTCAATGTTATGGATTTACTCCACATTTTGTTATGGCACCACTATTAGAAGCTTTAAGACTAAGACACTATCGTCAAATCGTGCACGTGGATGTATCATTGGCAAAGTAATTTACAAATTTTATAGTGTTTCGACTATCTGATGTTACATCTGAGATTTCGGTTATTTTCTTTAAATGTTTTCACGACACTTTAGATGTGTATAAGTAATGGATATCTCAATATCTCTAAGTCCACTCTAAGGTTATAAAACTGTCTGAATATACTGAAATGACTCAAAGGCTGATAGCAGAAGAGTGTGGCATTTCTAAAAAAGCAGTGAATAATCTGATCACACTTCATAGATAAACTGGCTGAATTTTACCTTCCAGAGGAAAAATGTAGCCGAAGAAGAAAAATCACCAAGAAAAAAGATATCCTATTGTAAAAGAAACGATACAATGAACCAGTGACGACTTAAAGAAAGAGTTAACTCTTGCTAGAACAAGTGTTTGTGCTTCAACAGTGCGGCGTCGTCTGCTAGAAGTTAAGCGAAAGGCTCGGAACCCCGTTAAGAAACAACTCTTGACTGATGTGATGAAGAAAAATAATATGGGTTGGGCACAGAAAAAAAAACGTTAACACAAGATGACTGAAAAAGTATTTTATTTGCAGACGAAAGCCATTCCTTAGTTCAGGGCATGCGTCATCAATTTTTTCGCCGGTCAGATGGTGAATCACTTTAGAAAGCAAGCTCACATGGCAATGGAATAAGCGTTTGTATTGGTCTGATAGTTCACTAGATCTCAATCCAATCAAAATATTGTGGTCCATCTGCAAGACGAGACTTGAATAAAAATGAATTGCACAAACAAAATGAAGGTGCTCGAGTTGCTGGGTAGTGTGGTAGCGAGGAGATGCGAAAAACAACTGCCAATCATTGGTAGAATCTATGCCAAAACGCACTAAGATGGTGTTGCGAACCAGATTGGATACATAAAATATTAATTCTTTCTATTTTGTAACTGATTGAATTTTTTTTAAATTCCAAAATGTGATTCAAGTGTTCTGGAAGGATTAATGGTTAAAAACTTGACAGAGGAATTATCACAAATAATGAACGATCAAAAGTGTTCCATCATTTCGAAATGATTAATAATCACTTAGATAAGATTTAATTTTTTAATACTGAAAAAAATGTTAGTTGCTATTTTAAATTCATCAAAAATGTTAATAAATGTAAATTTACATATTTTTGCTTGTGGTGTGCCGCGTCATTTTAAGCTGCACTTAGTTATGCCGTGGATGAGAAAAGGTTTCGGAGCACTGGTATAAGGTAAAATACTACCGCAAAATAAATAAAATAACAGATAAACAATTTAAATCTGTACCTAAACAAAATTTATCTTATTAAAATAAAATAAAAACACATAAATAATTGATCTTAAATCTTGAAACAACATTGAAAAAAGTGCGCGATTAAGGCAGACATCAACAAACATCAACGCATTTAACTTCCGCTTGTAAATAAAAATACCGCCCGGTTATACATACAATAATACAAAAGCTAGTTATACAGTTAGTTGTGGCAGGCATTTTCAGTTGGAGAAAAACAAACATTATCGCGGCGCCTGAACCGGTTGCGGGTGGGCGAAGGTGCGAGGCGGCGGCGGGGGACTCCGGCTGGAAGCCTCCCCGGGCCGGAGAATGAGGCGGGAGGATCAAGGCCGTTCGTTCCGGGGAAAGCCACTACCACGTGAGGGGAGGGGGGTGGGGAAACTACCCCCAGCTCTGTGCGCGCCTACCGCACACACCCACATTTTCCACACTGACAGTGTCGAATACGAAAATTACTGAAAGGGAGAAATGATAATTATGTGTATGTGTTGTTGTGAATGAGCGGGGATTCCTTCACAATCTCATTCCCTATAAAAATGCGACACATACGTTTCAGGTAACAAAGTAATATGAGTAATTAACTTTTCAGGATGTGTTCCTTAAAAATTATTTCCAAAACAGCGTTAATCAATAAATTTAATAATATTGTCAAACTAATACGGTTTGTATCTTTTTACTTTACGAAATTATCACATGGGTTTTGATATTACTAAGATTATGGATTGCAGTTCGTTCAAAAGCGCTAAATATTTGAATCTAAAGATCGTACGTCTTTTAATTGATTACTTACTTATTATAATAAATTATTTATTTGAAACCAAAGATTCTTACAACATTTCTTTTATGTACATTGTACGGCGAAACGAGGTATTTCATTAACTGATAAAATCAGATATGAAATAAACCTGTCGTCACTTTTCACAAAATGTATAGCCTAAAAAATATTTTCTTGATTTATCCTTAAGAATTGAGTAACTCTAAGTATAAAAAATCATTATTAACGTACATTTTATTTTCATGTTTGTGTATATGTATGGGGATGAGCGGGAATACACGAGAGCTGCAAATATCTGTGAAAAGATACCCTGGTGAAAGGAGAATCAAATGCACCCTATATAAGAATACACAACAGCTCGTAAACCGTGTCAAATTTAACGACTTCGCCACTCGCATAGCAGTTCAAAATGCACCCAAAGGCCTAAAGTATTGATTGAACAACGCAACCGCACCGCAGCGCGGCGCCGCGACTCGCCCTGCACCCTGCCACACAAGCAAATAAACATCTGTTTTTGAACTCCACATCGACCCACTTTCGTAGCGACGAACCAAATGATAATAATAAAAAAAAAACGTCATTTTCTCCGAGCACTCTCGTTCGCCTGAAAATCATGCCAAAGAAAAGTGGAGTCGTTCCCCTTTCCCGACCGAGAAAGAAGCGAGCAATTATCGAAAGGACAAAGGAGCGAGGTCACCGAGAGTGAAAACGCCGAGAGCAATCGCAATGATGCAAGAGCCACCCCTTCTCTCCGCTCCCTTCCCGCCGCACTCTCACCGCCCGGCGAATGCACAAGGACAATGGGGTACGGGAGAAGGTTATCGGCGACACGAGCTTCCCACTCCCGATAGAAAGTGAAACTCACTACCACACCGAACCAGTGAACGCCGCACACGAGCGAAGGCACACAGACGCACCCCACCTCGGGCGCAGCGCGGCGGCCATTACCGCCGAACAAACTTTCAAGGTCGTCGCGAGGGAAAGGAAAAGCTCCCAGGCGCGAGTGCCTGCCCGCCACCCCCAACCGTAGAGGGTATCCACACCGTAGAGGCTTACGCGGAAGAGAGACGAATCACGAGCGGAAAGAAGGGAAGGCCGCGCGGGTCGAGGGGGCTGTACATAAAGCCTTCGGGGTTACCAGGTAACATTATATATTGAGCTCGCTCTCGAAGCGGCTATATACCGACGAGCTTAGGGAGAAACACATCCCGAGGGTGCGATCCGAATGTGTTTATGTTTCCGTGTTTGGAAATACGGAATTCGTACAGAAAAGCTTCTCCTGTTGCTCTAAAAAACTTGATTATACACAATGAACAAAGATATTTGTTCACGAACATTATTACGAATAGGTTTCAATAAATATTGTTATATTTGTTCAAATATAACTTTTCATTACCCTTCTTTAACACATTTATATACTCGCACTCAATACACTTCAAAATGTATTAGTAGAGAGCCTTGTACACATTTAAATGATTCGATCAAAATTGTATGAAAATTATGCTTAAGCTGAATGTTTGGATCTATTATAATTCGTTTATTCTATCTAAAGAGTCGACACAATGTTATATAAATGTTCAGTTGCAAAATGCTGGTAAAACGATTAAACGGATGAACATTTTTAATACTACAAGCAATCTCCAAAAAATGAGATAAACTTTTTTACCAACGAGTGAAAAAACAATCCAAAACTATGGGATATCATTTTTGAAAAATGTATCTTTCGTTCAGTCTTTCACTTCACTTAACAATAATAATGACATATTTATTTAAATTACACAAAACTTTTATGAACTAGGATTGAACAAAAAAGTTCACAAAAATACGAGTATAATTAAATACATATTTTTAAAATAACACATTTTTTTAAATATACATTTCCGCATAGAATCTGGCAACACAAATATTTCAAAATAAAGTACTAGAGATGGGGTAGAAGGGGGCAGACGACATGAGGGTGGGGTACTGGGAGAATAGACTTATCCTTGAAGGCAGAAAAGTGCAGGGTGAAGGGCGATGGCACCATATGCGGTGGCGCGAGTGCGAAAGAGAAAGTAGGGAGGCAGTGGTGGTGAAAACAGTTCCCCACCATCTGAGGAATGAGAACGAAGGCAGCTTTATAAAGAGTTTCTCAACGTTAATTCCATTTCCCTACCGCAAAATTCTTTATATAATAAATTAACAAGTTCCGCACAATATAACCGACGCTTGCTTATTTCACAACTTATTCTTACATTGTAAATGCAGTAATAAAACCTGACAATGTATCACATTAAAAACACAAATGTTCTTTTTTAACTATCTGGATCTAATTTGAATTATTGAGATTTTGTACACTTCCATGTATTTCAAATACAAATACATGGAAGTGTACAAAATCTCAATAATTCAAATTTGATATTGAAATTCCATCAAGCACCCTCAGTCGATGTCTTAAATTATATGTGGATCTAGTATTTGAAATATGATTCTGCCCGCCCTCCTGGATGGAACGAAGGGTTAATAATACAAGAATCCTTATAAGACTTCAATTTATCGATCAATATGGTAATACGGTTTCCATAAAACCACTGAGAAATTCTTCCTTTGTTGTCGTAAACGATATTACTTGGGAGGGATATTGAAACATTTTAATGTATGTGTTTATTTAATTCAATACGTACGTAATAGTTATCAATGTGTAAATCATAACAAGTAAAATTATGAAGCTAATAATACATTTGGTATCGTTTACATATTGGTTCAGCGCCTCACATATTCGAAAGCTCAGAGCTAGACGAAAGAGATGAGGTTCCATAAATGAAGACTGTTTTACGGGAGAATGTGTAAATTTTTTTCGAATAGATTTCGTCGTACAAGAATTGGTTTGAACCAAGTCATTTTTACCTGTTCAAAGAAAATCTGGTGCTAATGTTGAAATGTTGTAATCCGTACATAAGATTATATTAATATTAGCTGGTTTGATTCGATTGGATCGTCGATTTGTCTAATATTTATAACAGGATACAACATTTCAACATTGAAACCAGATTTTCTTTGAAAAGGTAAAAAGAACTTAGTTCAAACCAATTTTTGTATGACGATATATCCTTTTCTCTTTTTCAAAATAAAAATCTTTCGTATATAGTTTATTATACATTGCATTAAAAGATGCTTAAAACCGTTCAGTAATGAAAATAATAGGTGAAATCCAAAAGAAGTTTATACAAATTATATACTAAAAAACGAAAACACATTTTGAAAAGTAATATGCCTGTGCCCTTATAGGTTGAAATATTAGCACAATAAAAACAAATATTAGTGGATTAAACTGCCGGTTTTAATTTTTAATAATTGCGTTTGTTTAATATTAGTTTTTCATGATTTTCAACTAACTGAATCTTCAGACAGTCAGTAACTCCGGAAGTTTAATGATTCTTATAGAACTACTAGTGAGTACCCGGCATGCGTTGTAATGCCACTCAAAGAAAGAAAGGGTTTGTGTTTTCATTCTGTTTATTGAACTGCTTTTGGATTAAAGGTCTGCACAGGCCGAAATTTCATAGACTTACCCGGTTCGAGCCCATCATATTCAAGGTCTGGCCCGACCCGAACCCGAGTTTCAATATCACACTTGTTATAACACAATATTTTTGTTTTTCGTCTGGTGCGTACACGAATAAATCAGAAGGTTTTTCCTAGATGTCGCTGTATGTACGTATTTGATTCTTTTTTTCAATTTTTTTTCTTCAGAACCCTTCACGGATGTGTGCACAACAACTCACCGAAGTTTCATCGAAATCGTATGAATGGTAAAAGAACGCGTAAAGGACAAACAACAATTATTTTATATAATATTTCCCGGCATGATCACAATAAGTCAGTCCTTCCTGAAAGTTTCGTCGCGCTCAGTCGAGTAGTTTAGGAGCCTATAAGATCCGGACAAACCAACAAACAGACATTCATTTTTATATATATAGATATTAATAAATAAACATATGTGAAATAAATAAAAAACACCATTTTTTTTAAATTAAATATTTAATAGCATTGTACTTAAATATATCTCCGATGAATATATTGCTTACTCAATAAAATTTTGTTACGGCTATTAGGTCGAAATAACGTTATTCGTTTTCAAAAACCTAGTCATAAAAGATGCAAATATGGTTGAAAAAATGTACATGGCTACCTTAAAAAAGAAATTTCAATTAAATAAATCGTACACAATTTTAAATACCGTGTGAAAACATACAAGGGGAAAAAATATGAATGAAAGTTATCTCATTTATATTATGGTGATATTGAAATGAAGACCGCTAATAAACAGGCTGCTCTATTTAAACGTCGCCGTAAAAATCCCCATTCCTCGCTTATAATGTCGGACCACAGCGTATGTCGAGATTCTATTTTAAGTTTTACAACTACTCGTAGCACTGCTAACCAAATGAAACAACACCATGTAGGTACAAGGCCAACACGAGCGGGCGCCGCCGACGGTGTGGGAGGGTGGCGGGCCTCGCGAAGGGCGGGGGCGGGCCGCAGGGATGCAGCGGCGGGGGCACAGGGAGGCGGCAGCTAGCGGCTCTTGTTGTGCCGGCGAGCCGCACTGCACAACCGAATCGACGCGTAGAGGGGGAAGCCTACGAAGCTGTTCGGCGGCTCTACGCCTTACGCAGCAAGTATGAACTGGACTTCAGTAGCGCATTCTCGGTATTTATTTATTGCACTTCTTGGAAACTCCGTTTACTAATTTTTTTTTATTTTTACTATAAAGGTCGATTTTAAATTTAACTTTTGCATGGTAAATAAAACTAGTATGTTTAAAGTGATATTATATTCATAGAATCGTCATTTACTTGGAAGACTTCCATAACAATGACGTATAATAGCTATGAGCTATATATTAAACGTATTATGAAACATTAACTTCACAAAATTTTTTTGAACTAAACTATGTTTCATAAAATTGAAATTATTTTTCATATATAATTTTAATAGGTATAATTTGATAAAACATACGAGTCTTCAAATCAATAGGCTTAGTAAAAAATAATTCTGGAAAATAAACCGGCTTTTATTATATATATATAATATATATATATATTGTTCAATGTAAGTATATATTAGAAAAAAAATGTAAATTTTCAGTTCATATTCTATAATACAACATTGTCCCACCAAGAATTGAAGAACACCATCCGTCATACATAAGAACAGAAAAATACTTTCATATTTTAAAGACGTGTTAATAAATAAAACTTTTATTCTACAATAATGTATGAAGTCATAAGTAACAGACATTTTTAGTGGGTATCCCGTAGTTATAAACCATCAGGAAACCGAGATAAATATTTGAATTGTTGTTTTTTTAGCTATAGTCCATTATTTGGCACACATTCACGGTTCGAAAGCTTCGCGTATGGTGGCAAGGTGGCGCTTTCGGTGTGCGGCGTAGCTGTAGATGGCAGGCACGGTGGCAATCGCATGAGCCGCGTCACCTCTGGCATTTCGGCAGCGCGGCGGGTAGTTTCCCTCGCGGAAGAATGAGGCGGCCCAAATTTATCGGCTACACCCAGAAAAGCGCCGAGCGAAGGCCGTTCGTCGTTTCCCCACTGGGAAGAGTTTGCATTTTCATTACGTCTAATTGCAAAGCTGCCGTCTTCTTCATGGGTGTCAGTCATGCAATTCAATATACGACTTACATTAACTTTTTTTTCACGCACAAAAATATCGATTTAACAAAATGTTATGTCTATGAAAAGTATTTTATCATTTTATGCATTACATTGTTCAATTTCTTTTCTTTCATTTGCTCTCGATTTAAAAACGGTTAAATGTGCTTTCTTTTAAGTTTAACCTCAAAACAATAATTTAATGTATTTATGTTTCTATAGATAATATGACAAAAAGCATATATAAAATGACAAAATAAAATATTTATATCTAATTGAAAATATCAAAAGTAAGAATTCTTCAAGTACAGCAGTATATGTAATAATAATAAAACATATTATTTAGTTTAAATTTTAATTCTAAGTTTTAATTATTTTTAGTGTATTGACGGCTCAACACTTGGCATTATTTATATGTACATCCATTATTATCATTTTTAAACTGTCAGCTGTACAGAAGCGTAAATTAGTCATGCAAAATTTTACAGCTTCTTCCATTGTTACTGTGAAATGGAGTCATGCCCCTCAGGAGCAGCAGGGTCCACGAAATCATCACTCAGGGTCCGAAGGAACACCCGCCGCAGGTGGAGCCGCCGCCCACCTGACGGGGAGAAACTCGAGCTGAAACCGACGTCCGGGTCGATAAAGGAAGACCGCACCCCACTCCCGGCGCATCGCCGCCTACCACCCGCCGCATCGTCCCAGCCCCCGCCCGGCTCCGTTAGTGTGGCGCCGACGAAAGTGCAAGTGGACTCCGCTTTCTCTACTAGCACACTTTCTCCTCGGGGGGGACTGAGTGACGTCAGTGGGGAGTCGGTAAGGGCGGCGCCTTTGTGCGGTTTCGCTTGCGTTTCACTTTCAACTTTCGCTTTTCGCGGAAAACTGTACCGAGGTAATATTTCATTCTGCTACCCCCGCGCCATCGCTGATAAAGTGCACGCTCGGTGAAATTCAAATGCTACTTTGAATTAATTAAAACAATTGCTTGCTGAACTTTACGTGGAATATATAATTATATGCAAATTTACTGCTGTGCTCATTTTTATGAATCAATCAATACATTGTTTGTTTGGTAACTATTATTATCATGAATACAAAATTCATGATAATTAATTTCAAAATATGCATTTTAGGTAAACTTATAAAGATACATTTTTGTAATTCGAATTAGTATTTCTACTGGAAGATGATGCGTTTATCGGAGGAATAATTATTTAACCACAAGAGACGAGTTTTTCGTCTACATAATATCTACATATAGTTATAATTTTATATACATTTATTTATTTTTTGTAGCATATGGACCCTAAATATGGTACTTAAACATTTGACATAAAAAAACGATTGGTTATAAGTCAGTCGTTCAATGGAGTTAAGGATTGGATAAAGTTTTTGTGTAAGAATTGCAATCATTCACGTTTTTCGATACAAATTAACAAGCAGTTAATTATTAAAAAAATATATATGTACGAACTATTCATATAGGTGGATTCAGGTCTTTCTTGCAAGGCTTAGTAAATGCGATCGGTATATCGATATAATAAATTTATTAATGCAATATTTAATTTATTTTAATTATACGAGTAAGAACTTTGGTAATGATACCATATATATTAATAACAATGATTACAACATATCACCTAGGAATGTACAGCTAAAATAAAATTTAGAAAAAATACAGATATACAGCTGGTACCCCCTTTTTTTGAGTGTGTGTGTGTGAATGTCCACAAAAGTATATTATTCAAGGCTTCATTAGTTAAAATCTTCGGTTGGCGGTCATTTGCATAACGTAGAAAAAGAAGTTGCGCAACCGACCGATGCGGTGAACGTAAGTAGGTACCTACCAAAATAATATGTGTGCATGTAATAATTATTTATGTACACGTACAACAACTTGCGGATGTGTTCGATTGTGTATTTTGCGCGTGTGTACAGGTGTTTTGCACATCAACAGCGGCGCTTACTAAATCAGCTTTTCTTTGGCAAATTTTCTTCACAAAACAAATGGGTACACATACAGATGTACATGTTGCAGTGAAATTGCGAAACGATCGATAAAGTTATATGCCTAATCCCTAAAGGTGTAAGACAGTCTTTAATGCCTGTTTATATTTGGTCAATTGGCATGAAATTCATTTTATTGCGTCAATGAACTAAATAAGATGTTCACTATGTGTGTTACCAGTTACTTAAAATTTATACAAAACGCTCAATATTTATTACGTACATGACGACCTTAAGTAAAAAAGATACTGATAGTTATAAAAATACCGCTTATTTTTTTTTAGTGATAATTGAATGCCCTCTTTCGACTATAACTTTCATATTGCGTTTTAAAACTATATTAAAAAAAAATACTCTACCGGAAAAACCGTTAATATAATACAAAAGCATTCTTTATTTCTACCGTTTACTTACTGTTTACTGTCTCTCAGTTCGAGTCCATTCGTGTGCCCGAATGCCTGAAGATGCCGAAAGGCGAAACCCGGGTCGTTAGTGACAAAATACATGGAAGTGTACAAAATCTCAATAATCCAAATTCTTTATTTCATTTGAATACGTGATCAAAATATTAAATTTCACGAGAAAATAGTTGGTACAAAAAATAACATCGAGTAGATTTCCATTAAAAAAAGTGAAAATCTACTCGACATTATGTTACAGTTTTTAAGATAATGTTGTTTTACGAAGGTTTCAAATCGATTCAAAACATAATCAATTATTTTATTATGAAAAGAAGGACATTATAAGATAATATACAATAAACTTCCAACAAAATTAAACAAACACCAATTATCTTTAGCCATTATCGGTCGTTACTTTTAAATATTTTTAACAACGAATTGTCTCCTAAAACCACAAATTTTCCATGATAATGCTTTATCCCACTTTTAAGGTGTTAACTGTCAATTCTTGGTCGAAAGGCATATTTTTTAAATAAAACACAATTTCTTTGTACTACTCCACATGTTTGTGTATAATGGTCAGGATCGGTTTCTCTCATCACGAGAGTCATCAGTTGATAATGCTCGTGATGAGTGAAACCGGTCCTGATCATTATAAAGATGTGGAAGTAGCACAAGCAAATTGTGTTTTCTGTTTGATTTGTCTTCTAGATTGATATAGCAAATTAAATATTAAAAATAAAGTCATAAGAGACTCCATCGTAATATGTAAAGCTAAAAAAATTAAAATATGACGAGCGGTATCGGAAATAACAAAAAATAATAAGAGGAAAGACAGAAATTTGCTTTTCAAGATTATTCTGTTTTTTTATTGTTACTCTAAATAATGTCTACATCCATTAAATCAGGTTCTAGTTTTTAGCTTCCTACATAGAAAATACTGAAACTTAAAAACCTGAAGAGCCCAAAAGTATAAAATTTTTCTTTACAACATTGACAAATATTAATAACACCGCGACTCAAATATTTTCTAAAAAGTTAAACGAAAACAAGTTGATATAAAAATGTAATAATAGATTCGACATATCGACTGCAACGGCGACGCGGAGATGCTCCGAGCGAACGAGAGGCCCTATTGACCACCTTTCAAGGTATTTTTATCTCACCATAAGGTTGAATCGAATTAGTGTTATCATTACGTCATTATTTGAGAATAATAACAAATGTTTTATTCTGTCATCGAAAAGAGTAGGAAGACATTTTACTACGAAGATTTCAGTTGAAGATACAATTATATTGTATAACTAACTGGTAACGATGGAATGATATTGATAATTAAAATAATTATTGATCAAAACTCTGCTTCTGTTTATTTTAATACTATTACCTAGATTGATAACTATTAGAAGTCATTGTATGTTCTCGGCAAGTGATTTTCATAATAATTTATAGTAGAAACGTTTTAATAATTGAATTGTATGACTACTATATAGCAGAAAATACATCTATAAATCAATATGTATGTCTGTCACAAGAACTCTTCCTAAACTCTTAACGCGACGTAAAATGCAAGGCAAGTCATAATGACTACCATTTATAAGTAATCTGCGCTATATTCAACTTTAAACATTATCATTAATTGAGACTATATTGCTTGCATGTTCGATCGACGGTAATATTTTCAATTGTCAAACAAATTTCCTTACGACTGATGTGTCAGTTCGAATGACACTGTGTTCATGAAAGCTGAAACCTTGGTCGTGACAAAACTCAAGGAAACTTAGTGTATACGCCGTATAACTTTGTACTCCGGCTCTTAGTTCCGCCTCTACGATTTAGAGGCACGGGATCGATACACTGCTTTAGGATCACGAAATCCATACACACTAATACACTGACATGCTCTATGGATTATAAAAAATGCATAAAGTGCAGTAAAAAGTGCAAAGTTATATAGTGTATACTCTACCAAAATTAAATTAATCAAATAAGACAATTTTGGTTCATGTTAATAACTGTCAAGATTTCCATTTTTATCAGAGGTATGTGAAAAAACCATTATGTTTTTGGTTGGCTTATCTTAAGTATGGGAAAATATTGTTTTCAAGATCTTATATGAATAAATTTACGTGCCATACTCTTGATGTATTTTCATAAATTTTAGTGATAAAAGAATAATATTTAAATTGTTTTATGATAATGTGTCCATTCAATAAAATTTTTCATTCAAGTGTCATATGAAATAATATATTACAAACATATTTTTATGTAAATATGAATTCTGAAATTAAATCATTGACATTCCGCATACAGATTTCTTGATTTCTTGAAAATAAAATTAAAATGTTTAAACTGGCACACGCGATCTGCGAATTATAACGACAAAATTGTCAAGTAAGGCGAATGTCATAACATAACGGGAAATATATAGTTTCATAAGACTGCTATTGTAATAATAATGCACTACAAACTGAAGATAAAATAAACAGTAGCTCAATACAGCGATTTTAGATAATAATTCGGCAGCCTACACCGCAAAGCTAACGAACATAAAAATGCAGAAACATTCCAACCATAGAATTCTCGATATTAAGGACATCGATACAACGGACTTTTGAACATTGTTAAATTATTTGGTTTGCATTCGAGTGCTTCAAAACAAGAGCCACAAGCTCGTTAACAACGTTTTGCGTATGATAAACATGTGATCCCACAGCTCCGACAGTTTAAACGCGTGTCGGCCGATTATTGGCGGGAAGTGGCTCTGTCCATAATGAATTGTGTCCGTTATTTTCTCAATAAATGAAAGGGAGGATAAAGCAAACTCCACGTGTGGACAAAACTTTCATATCACTCTAATGACGTTCAGTGGGTTTGCCCCGATATGATCGCCGAACGAGCAGAGCTGTTTGTTTGGTGTGGTCCATCCTAAAACGGGACCAATATACCACCTTGACTTGATCTCAAATAAGGCCAACTATGAGGTATTCGATAAATTTGCCATCATAATATCACCGGGAATCAGAATATTCTTGATTAAAGATTCAACGCAAATTCGATTAAACTCTATCGCTACGGCGGATTCTCAGTATACGGATAAACAGGATACAGATTTGAGAGGGCAAGTCAGATTTTCTTTTTTTGTTTTTATTTTTTCTTTTATTCAGCACAACAGTGTGTGGTTAATATATTGATCCCGTGCAGCTCTGTATCGGACATGATGAGTTAATTCGTTTCTTTTCTTGGTTGTTATTGCATTATGGAAGGCGGACATACGCATAACAGGTGGAGGTAGAATAACCAACTTTACTTTATTATTTAACGGATACCATCTAGTCCACGTTAGACCATTATATCATAGTTTTTTTGTAATATAAATTATAACGATCTGTATTGAAGAAAACGTTTTTTTTACTCCAGAGGCTGATGAGTACTAATTTATGACCAATATGATGTTATTATGACTAAATTGTGTGTAAATCATTCAATTCATTTATCAATGCCACAAATGAGTCAATGAAGAAGTATTTTTTTCTCGTGTCATGATTTAGGTATAACAATAATTATTAGTCGGCAAGTTGTTTTTTTTTTTGTTATATTAAATAACCCTGAAAGTCGTGTACGAGTTGTATGACTTAACTTTTGACACTCGGCCGCAAATTCGTTGACCCGGCTCGCCAAAAAAACAGTACTGAGCGCGGTAAACAAAAAATCTATTTGTGCATGGAGAGCCTAAACTGTGATTAATTAACATGAGAATATCTCTCAGTCGCTAAAATACAACAAAGAAAATAATTTAACGCACATTCCTATTCATTATTTTTCTTGCGTTGGAAGATTTGCGACGGGGTGACCATGACTTCCGCGACACTGTTTCAAAATAAAAGTTAAAATCTCAAACAATAAATCACTGTTGAGTAGAAAAATTGCGTACTTCAGCAATACATAAATTATACTATGCCCGATTTGATATAATACGTCTGATTTTGTTATGATACTTGACTGAATAGGCCTTAACTTTGTCAAACTCTATTACACTAGGCCCAGCAGAGAAAAAAATAGCATGTCAATTCCATTAGTAGAATGAAACATAGCACTGCAATTTTCTACAGTTAATGTTTTGATTTTTCATAACAAAAGTTACTCGACCGAAAAATATTGTTTGTGGTAATTTACCTAATGCTTGCAAAAGAAAGTTAGATGTTAGTTTTGGCAGCAGTCATTTATTTTATATAGAATTCATTTTAAATTTTACACAGGTTAGACAGAAAACAAGTCACGCCGTTGCAACAAATTCGTTTACTTGTCATTTACAACGTAGGTATCAATATTCTCACTAATCTATATAAATTTTGAATGCTCTATCAGGGGTCTATTAAAAGCTGACATGGTTGAAAAAATGTAGGAATCATTACGTGAAGCTTATGAAATAAGATAGAATATTCGAGGTTAAACTGACAGCAGCCATTAAGTCATAACACCAAGTTCTGAGATAGTCGCATTTAAAGCATTTTCATTTACAAATCATAAGATTTAGCATCGATGAGTTATGGTTGTATGATCCTTTTCACCAGAATAAAAAAAATAAAATATGACTGTTTTTTAAAGTCGTTAGGTGTATCCAATGACTTTAGAGTAAAATTGGATACATTTTGACGTATAACACAAAAAATCATCAAAAACTGACTTAATCTGTCAGTACAACTTCGATACTGTTCGACTATTTCGGCACTACGTCACCTCGTCGAGGGCTGATCGCTTGGATAGCGGGTGGTCACCGTAAACGAGTGACAAAATAATAAATGAGACGTGAGTACACGAGTACATAGTGCCGGCGTCCATGCAAAGAGTCGTTAGAATAAATCAAGAGGACTGAAAAGCGAAAATTAACACATTAGGTTCGCGTTTATTGGCCAAGTCGTTAGGCGATGTCGCCTAAAAAAACAACGCCGATCACCGACCACATTGTGTAGCGAATTTCGAATCTTACGCATCCGCGACTGACGCATTTTTGTTTTGTACTATTCAATACAAAGATTTCCAAAAGACTAGAGCACAATACGATTTTTTGCAACTAACTAAGCGTTGACATTTGATTTTTTGTGTAGAAGAAACTCACGATATGGATATTTGAGATGAACGTACTACGCATTTCAATTGAGTTTGCATCTCAAATAATACGAGAGTATCGTCTTCAATATTTTATCCAAAATAATTATTAAACCAATCAAAAAAAACCTAAAAAATAAATTATAATGCAAGGAAAACTTAATCTATCAATATAATTGAGGCTAATAATATCTCGTATCAATAATAAAATATTGTAAAAAAATTGTCTTACAAAAAACCCATTTAATATTTAAAATATTTCTTTTCAAAATTGGTTTAGGACACGTTGATTATTTTGGTTTTCAAAACAAAGTTTACACGTTCACGTTACATAATAATTTGGTAATTCAACCACGGAGTAAGCGTTGGGGATTCAACATGCCAATAGAATAAAAACTCGCCCTATTGACTTGGAAACATAAGATTAAGGATAAACATACAAAAAGCTCTAATAAACATATGCTTAATGCTAGTGCGAACCGCATTTGTGTAATAGTTACAGATACATACAAACTGTCGATAAATAAAAAAAGATACACAAATATTTGATTGAAAATAAGATATATAAAAAATCAATTTAGGTATTTTTTTAAGAATTGCAAGAATACTAAATTTCTTCCCAGTTGAAATTTTATTTTATTTCACTAAGCATATTCTTTAGGAATAGCTAAGGACCATCCGGGAAAGAAATGTGAGGAGTAAACAATAAAATTTACGTATTTTATGAAGAAGAGAAAGTGCAATACGCAAAACGGTATACGATAACATAGCAATTAGTGGCCGACAGGGTTCGATTTATTGACTTAATATGACTTTTAACCATTTTAGTAGTATGGCCGTACATGTACGACGATGTATTGTGTCATCTAGTACAGTGGTTCTCATGTACGCCACCGGAGGATATTTCTGCGGCCACCGACGGTTCTATAGTAATAAATATTGATATTAAAAAAATGAGTAATATAAAATAAATTCGACATTTGTTTATTCGTATTACGTACGTATGCCGCTCGAAAACGTATTTGTAATGAATATTTTTAATAAAAAAGACATCCCTTTTTAGATAAAAATTAATCGGGATCAGTAAAGTAACCCCATCGGGTTAATTTGTGCTGCAGTGCATTAAGCAATTCGGTCTGTTGTACGATAACCAACGCTGTTTATCTTGCAATAGTGTAATTATCATTGACGAGAGATTTTCTAAATATATTAAGTGTAACAGTGATTACCTTCTGATTTTTTTTATATATATGGAAGCATCTGTATATTATGTTATTCTTTATTTTTCTAATTTTTAAGGGAATTTGATACAATCCCCGAGTTAAAATGGATATAAGATATTATCTATAAACAAACATTCAGAAGGATAAAACAGTAAAAATCTAATGACTCATAGATATTTAGACATATTTGAAAAAAAAACCTGCAGGGCTATGTAATGTTAAATATAACATTTGTAAATGACAGCATTGTGAAAATATAGTACTTATTTTCAAAGAAATTATATTATATATACAAATTTTCTGCCTGCGGCGCAAACTTATGTGACATTGATTTGTGGTAAAAAAAAATTGAAGTAGATAATGAGTCCCTTAAATGCATCGGTCTAATATTTTAAATCACTTTTGAAAATTTGGTGCGGCCACGAGACATTTCCAAAAGACCACTGATGTTCATTATGCGGCCACGGAGAAATTTTCCGTGAGAATCACTGATCTAGTATCAATTGCGTAACTCATATTTTATGTTGACTTAATATTATTTCATATGGATACTACATATTAACAGGGATTTAGGGATTTGTGGCAATCACATTATTTGTTTCAAATATTAAGACTTATAAACAAATTTGTAATATCGGTTCGACTCCTTTTCCTTAGCTTAAATTAGTTTTCTTAATTAAACTTCGTTCCCACGTCGTAGAAAACTATCAATACTCGTCAAGTTCTAAGCCTGTGGTTTCAGCGTGAAAATGAAATTCTTTTCGGCAGCAACATTACCACGTTCGATCTGCATCGATGTTTTTTTTTTTTGTTAATATTCTAAATAATAAAAATGAGATCTTACCTTCACAGAACAACGTGACATCTGCGAGACTCTCCGATTTAAACAAATTTGAAAAGGCCGTCGCAAGATTTGAACCGAAGCTGTTCCACTTTAGACAGAACTGCTGCTGCGAGTCCATCCCCGGGCCGCCTGGAATGTCTAATCTGTTGGCAGAAGAAAAATCAAAATCAGCGAAACGAAACAATGATAATTCACGCGTACAAATCACTATATGACATTTCATTTATAAATGGAGACTTGGCATTGAGTATATCTTGAGTTCAATTATAAGATTACAACGCTTCAAATTTCATCAGACGAAGAATTAATAATTTAGCGCCAATATTTCACGAATTGTCAAAAACTGCGCCTTGCATGCTTTCCCTTGGGAACTAGCAAAGCTCATTAGTCTCACAATGTCAAGCCTTAAGCCATAGTGAATTGAGTTAATGTAGATTCAAATACCAAAGTTCTAATTCTTACTCTTTCTGGAACAGTTCAATATGAAAATATCATGGTAGATTTCCAAGAAACAAGACGAATGCAGTTTTGCTACAATTTTGAGATATTGAATATTATCATTCCACGTCAAATAGTATAAGTTCGTAAGATGATATAAATTATTATTTACTTCGTTCAGCTATTAAACTTTCAACAGATTCACCTGACAAGCTAGATGATTAATGTCACCATTTTATAGTATATTAAAACCTTTTTTTACCCTGTACTAAAAATATTGACAATGTAAAACACGAAGATTTCATTGTTTATTATTACATATTTATTATGCGATAATAATTATTATCAATTACAAATATGAAATAAAATTTGCAGGGAAAAAGAGCTTATCCAAAATGATCGCTTAATCCATCGAATATGGGTAAGTAATTTGAGTATACTTAAGATTTTATTATTTTGAGCGAATTGATGATTAGGAAGAGTATCCAACACTAACAACTGATTAAAAGCAGCAACCCAACTGAATGCAAAAACGAGATTTCAAAAGTCGTCGCGACCATGTGGCAACCTCCATATAACTGCATATATGAGGCGCTGAATCGCTAAACACGCTCCCGAAAGTTTTTGGACTTTCGAGTAAATCACGAAAAACTGTTATGGACACTATGATAGTTTTAAGTATAATTTAAGTTATTATGTATCTTCCGGTGTGTAACGAAAAGTAAAATATATGTTTTTTCAAAGCGCGTCAACGTATAAAACGAGGATCGAGATCATGTAAAAAAATGACATTTTTAAGTTTGAAAAAATTTTGAATTTCGAACAGGTGGAATTTCGAAGAAATTTTAGACTCGCAACTGGAAAAATTGATAGATCTGTCGATAGAGCACATAAGTAAATTAAATACATATTTTGTGAAAAACCGCCAGCAGCGTGTTGAGCGACTCATATATAGCGCATACATTTGGATCGCAATCAGATGTTCCCTATGTGTCCCGGTTCTTAGGATGAGAAATAATTAACGTTTTCTTGAATAATAAACCTTCCAGTCTTATATCGTTGAAATGCTATAAATGCTTTAACATAATATTTTCATTGCACCCAATATTGTTAACTTTCTTTAAAGTTTTTTACACTTATTAAGCGAATACTAGATTAACGTATTCAAGTGTGTATTATAAAACTTCAACGAAAACTTTTTTACAACAAAATAAGTGCCCTGGAAATCAAATAAGCCCATAGAGCAGAAAAGCCTCTGGCCAATAAAGCTCTTGAAATTATTCTAAACGGTTTAGCGATTTTGACGCCTGAGGAAGTTGTGTTCGTTGGCGAGCACTAACCGAATCATAATAGGCACTTGCTGGCTTGCTCCCTTGTATAAATTTCACTTTACAATTTCCTGAAAGCCACTTATTATTTCAAGAAAATATAATTAATACATCGGTTCGATAATAATATTACTGTATCAACGTCAAGTAGTAATATTGCTAAGCCAAAGGTAACCGATCAAATAAGCAATGTCTCTAGATTGCGTTTTGCATTGTTCAATAAAAAATATAAAATGAGTATCCGAATGTAGCAGAAAAACAAAAAACATCACCAATTATCGCTAAGCAAAAATTTATTTCAAAAAAATATCAACTAAACTTAATTTCAGTGCCAGTAATGAAATGCCACTTCCAAATTATTGTCATAAATTTGTTAAAATAAATGTATCGATATCCACTTTGGCATCGCGCCACTGTCAAGACTATGAAGTATTACAATATAGCTAACTTGGAACAGATGGAACAGGGTCGAGGAACTTCTTTGAGTGTTACCCAATAATTCCGTGCCAAAAAAAAAAATATACCTAACGCGATTTGAAATCTGTTCTGTTCAGAAAATTTTACTGGTTAAAAAAAATCGATAATATTTGACAATCATCGCGGAATATGCTTTGAACAACTCTATAAAAAATATCACACACTGGTTTCACGTCTTGGTCAGAACTATGCTTACATACGGATGTTTGCTGAAATATATATATATATGTTTAAAACTATATCACGGTGCTTGAGATGGAATGTATTTGTGATAATTTAATTCTAGGAAAAAATATATGGAATCGGTATTCTAAAAAAAACAGATTTATTTAATGAGCAATTAAGTAAATTCATCATTATGGATGAATGAGGGGCTGCATTAAGGGCGTCCAATCCCGAGCCATTTTTATGAACCCAGAATTTTGGAATCAAGAATTTCTCAATTCCGGGAATGGTCAAGAAGTGTAATTTCATGTTTTTAATTGTATATTAGTGCCATTTAATTAGAATGCATATGCGATTAAAAAAAAATGGGCATTAAAATGACTTTTCTAATTTATTTGGAATCAGACTGTCATTTGCAAAAAAATATATTTACATGTAATGATCGAAATAGTTTTATATGTCTTTTTTATTTATTGCATTATTTGGATAGGTTTTACCAGATGTTATCCAAAAAGATGACATGTACTACAATTCAACTTTAAAATATTGTCCTCCATCCATTTAAGAAATAGTCCTCTGTCCTTCATTTCACATTGGTTGAAAATGGCTATTATGAAAAATGAGAAGGACCACAATACATTTATATTAATTATGTAGTTGTTATAAAAAAACTATGTAGGTGAACAATCCGAGTTATATTCTGTAGTTAATCAGATATAGTAAGTATTTAATTTGAAATATGGATCATTTACGGTGAATGCGTTATTATTAAGACAATCCCGAAATTATGGAATTGAATAATTGACCGGAATCCCGGGATTGGAAGCCCTAGTTGCATTGTTATTTTTATACTAATTTGATAAAAGTATCAACCGTAGCACCGTAATGTGACACACTTACTACAAATAATGTGAAGTAAAGGTCATGAAAGCTCCAATTAGTCGAAAGCAAAAATAATTAAGCATCAATGCTTGAAAAATAAAACCTCCGCAATTAATAAATAATCACAACTGGGCTAAGCGGAGTTCGCCCATGTCAACTGCGTAGGTATTAATTATTACCAAAGAACACTCGCGGTATAAATCGAAAAGTTTTTTGGGAAGGTTGCCAGAAAAGTTATGGGTTTGATAAAACGAGTTTGTGCGTGGATTCGAACACCGGATGAAGGTGTTGCGATTTTTTGATTCAAGCGGCGCTCGAGATAAAGTTAAACTAGTCGCGATAAAAAATATTCCAAATCAATAAAAATAACCACGTTTCAGATATAAATAATGAAAAACTATTTGACCGATGTACACTAAATAGTTGCGTAATTACTCAACTGGAATTTTAACCCTTACTATATAGCTGAAAATACATATATTATATAAATCTGTCTGTCTGTCACAAGAACTCCTCCCTATCGGTAGTGATGTGAAATTTGCAAATTTCATTCTGGCTGGTGTTTTGAAGTCAATTGTGCTATTTTCAACATTTAACATTACTAATTGACGGCCTATATTTTGTGGGTGTTACATGAGGTGGGGTTCACGGTGAAATTTTAAACATTCAACTGCTAACTATCAACATAAGCTTTCACAAAAATAACGCCTAAGGTCAAAATGTTAGCGCTTTTTAATCAGGCGAAAATGGATAATAAATACTAATTACACTATTACGAAAAGAAAAACTTATACATTATAAATGTATATTTGTACGTTTTGTTCAATCAGAAGAAAATCGAATCAAAAGATATTAAACATATATGTTACCATTTAAACAATGGAATTGAGCTGAACATCATGTGTATACGTATATATGAAATCATTTATAAGGATTGGTGAGTTCTTAGAATATGCAATGAATTATATATTATGGCAAAGTCGGCGATAGGGACAGTAAAATATTTATAAAATTTTTTAGACGTTTAAGAAAATCGCCGAGCGAGACTTGCCTAGCCATATTATAACATTATACTTTGTATGCTGCAAATTTTATTTAATATTGCAAGTTTCATTTTCGTATTGCATTTCAATTATTTCCACGAATAGTGAAGTGTTAAAACCTGTCGCTCATCGCGAGAATTATCAACTGATGCTTCATTTAATAATGCTCGCGATGAGCGAAACCAGTCCTGATCATTATAGACATGTGAAAGCAATAGAAACAAATTGTGTTTTACTTTTAAAATGTAATGGCTTGCCACCAAGAATTTACCGTTAACACCTTAAAAGTAATATGATAATTGTTAGAAGAACTCCGCAGGTCTTATCTATAGGGTCCTTATATTATGTCTAAGATACGATCGAACATACAAAGTTCTCTGACACTGAATACATATCGTATCGATAGTCTTTTCATGATTCATTGTCTGAAATATACATTGTTATCATAAATACCGTGGTTTTCCGTGTAGAGCGTTGTCGCTTCGGCGAATGTGCGACAGGGCTCCTCGGCCCAAGGTAATCTTTCGTAAACACGAGAGCGGCTCAACGATGGTTTACTTTATTTCGTTTAAAAAAAACAGCCAGACGGATCGACAACGCCGTTCCGGAATACTAAAAGATTCCCGCCCTATAAATCCTCCCCGGCAGGCGGATGTACCGAGCGCAAGGTCGTCTGGCGACGGGTGAACGAACCGCTACCCGAACCCCGGCGCTCGTGACACAATGTGCACGAATCGATAGCCAGCCTCCCCGGACCCCCTAGCCTCCCACTCCGCGGGGAAACCCGACGGAGTTCGGAGGGATGATTAATGTCAGCCGCCCATCGCGGAGTGTGGAATCCAGACAAGCGGAGCGGTGCAGGGAAAGTCAAAACACCGGCGTCGCGGCGCCCGACGAGGGTCGTGTGTCGCGCGTATGCAAATGGGACCATTTAGAGAAACTATTTAGAATAATATTATTACAGACCCCCGTTTCGAAATTGCCGTGTCAAAAGCTTAAACTCTCACTACCGCAATATAAAGTTTAGTGGCGGAATACGATCAATTTGATGTTATCGTCTCCCTTTTGCCGCAGACGTATATACTCGTATCTCATCAAGGAATGTTAAATTAGAAAAGTTTACGAAAAGACGTTTTATAAATGTATTACAGTAAATCACCTTCACTCATTTAAAATATCAGCTTTAATTAACACTACAAACTCGGGCCCAATTTAGGTGAAACTATTCCGTGTGTCCAGCATTGTTTTGAAGAATACCATTCTTCTTAAGGGATTTCTAAAAGTACTATAACTATGAAACTTCTGAAATCAAATCAAATGAAACTTTTTATTATTGCTTGAAAGACCATAATAACTATATTTTGTATGATATTGGATAGCCATATGACAATGTTTGCACATGTAGCGAGTCCTTGTAGCTTCTACAGGGCTCATTTATTTTCTGTTGCTGCTATTAGTATCAACATTTATTTAGATGACATCTTTCTTGGTGGATTATGATAGTTATGCAATTCAAATTCGAACTGGACTCGGTGACTGCACCTTCGTGTGACCTTCCTAAGGACAAGTGGAGAGTAATGATAATTAGTCGATAAAATCAGCCATTATTTTTGACGAAAATAACAATCGAATTACTGTTTTAGAATGATTTGAGTACCTGCAATTATGATTACTATAACTTGTTATAATAAATGTTGCTAAATACACAACAGGTGCGAAAACATGTTTGCGAGATCCAACGCATGGTTAGCTTGTAACGTGAAAACACGGTTCCATTGAGTACCATGTGTTAAGAAATTATACATAAACCGAATCAAAATAACCTATATTATTTTTTTTAACTCAATGTAAAAAATATTGTAAGTTTTTTTTAGATCCCTCCATTTCTAAAATACAGCAACCAAATAAAGCCCATATATATTTTTGCGATTTCATTCGTATGGTAAGATGAATGTAAAACGACTAATAAGAAGGTGATTTTGACAACGGTGAAAGATAAAAAAAAGAATGATACGTTAAATAATACACACGAAATTTTGCAACACGAAAGTCGTATGAAATTAATACCTTTGTTGGAGTGGAAAATTGTCGTGTTTGAAATATGTCGGCGAAACCGTATGAATTTTGGCTTTATGAAATAAAATAAATCAATAATCTAAGTAGGTCTCTAGGAGCTTAATGCTTAACATTGGATGACATTGCAAAACGAATGTGTTCAGATGTGCGTATATTAATAGTAGTTAGCATAACGTGTGCACGGCAAAGCCTTTCAGCGTGATGAACGTTAATAGGGATCACAGCTAAATACAAGATTGAACGTATGTGTCGAACGTCAATACGCCACTTTGTTCGATAACATAAAATCGAGAACTAAAAATATTGCAGGTGAACGTGAGCATGTACTCGCTGAATAATTCAATACGACGCGTAAATGACACAGATGAAATACACGGCGCATGAAAATTATTTACGCGGGGGTTTAAATAGCGTAAGAAAATCAATTCATAAGGGGAGCATTCAAAATTATTCTTCATTTATTATGTTTAACGATATTTTTATGCTGAATGAAACGCAGTCTTCTATTTTTCTTCGCTGTTTATTTATTTACACTTGTACACTTGCACGTGTGCATAATTGAATGAGACGTTAGATTACTATAACATATTTTTATATTGCGCTAGGCAAACATGAACGATGATAAAAAGATATATGTCTAAACAAAACCATCCGATACTATGAAAAGACAAACGTATTTCAATTACTGAAAGACGCGATAGTTCAAATATACTTTCGTTTGGCTGAACCGATTGTTTTTACAGAAATACGTATACATATACTTTAAAAATGTTAGCGACCATTCTTCTAGATCAGTGTCTGCCAAACTGTGCGTCGCAAGAAGTCTCAGGGTGTGTCGCGAAGGAAGAATCCTCAAATCTGTTCATTTTAAATAATGCCTATTCATTTAAATCTTTTTCAATTTAAACAAAGTCAACATCTAAATATTCAAATAAAACAAAACAAGAGCGGTTACAGATGGTAGATGAGGAGATACGTGTTTATTTATCTAATTTAGAGGTGCAGTTTGACATAATTCTTTCTGAAAATCAATTGCATCTTTCTTACTAATAAATTATTAATAAATATGTAGATAAATGTTAATAAAATGTTAATAAAATATTAAAACATGTTATTACCTACACTATGATTTTCTTTATTCATATTTATAAGGTACATTTCCCTTTTTAATGCATTTTTATTTGGTGTACCACAGAACATATCTCATTCACCCGTGTGCCATGAAGTAAAAAAGTTTGGCAGACACTGTTCCAGATTCTAGACATCTTCTGGTACTAGACACGCCAAAAAGCTCTTCCACGTTGCTCAATACCTGCCGGGAATTTTAATATGTAAGTTATAGAGAGACCACAAAACAGAAAAACTCCACGCCTTACCCCATTCTCATTTTTTTTATTCGCCAATACAGGTATCTCTTGCTTTACACAGTGACTTAGTTTATACGTTTTCTATTATACATCGTTACTGAAAACAAATCACATTGCTGAATTTCAAAACTTTACTAGGCATAACAAACAAAAATTCAACGCACAATAACATTGCCTTTGGGAGAAACAAAACAACATATTTTATTAAGATGACACATATATTTATTCTAAAAGAAACTTTCTGAAATGCTGATTTTTTTAAAATACATCCAACAGAGTGACCTCAACACAAATACAAGGTTTCCAAGTTTTGGAGAGATCCAGAAATCAATAAGAGTGTTACAGAGAAAGGCACAGGGAGAAATAATATGTCACTCGATATACCGATGGTTTCCAGATAGCTGAAAGTCGTTGCAAGTCAAAAAAATATGCTTACATCAGTTGATCGATCACCTAATAGCATGAATTACTTTTTATCATTTTTGCTATTATAATATAATTCTCATGAAGCATAGTAACATTGGAAACTCAAATCATTGTAATTTGGTCGCTCAATCTCTCGTTTGAGAGACAATACTGGTCGAATAATGGGTTTAATAATGAACTGGCAAACAGCTTATAACACTATCTACGCGCCGTTTACTGGAACCAATAAGATATGAAAACATCACAAGAAACAATATTTTAGAATACGAATCCGTTTAAAGATTTTATAAACAGTGTATGAAAGTGGTAGTAAATTTCAAAAACTTTGATAGTTCATTAGATCGATAATGCGTATAATAATTAAATATAAACGCTCCCTGTAAATAAATGTGCTTTATGAATTATTGATCGAATCCTTAATTGAAAGAAAAACTACACTCATAAGACATCAAATACGATATTTTAAAGTTTTATATTTTAGATTAGTTAAGTTTTATAGAGCACAGATGTACACGTAAAATGAATGATGGGCAAAACAGAAGTGTCGTGATAAATAATTTATGAGTAAGACAAATAAAGGAATATTTAAGTAGACATTTAATAACATTAGTTACGTAGTTGACAGCTGACATTTTAAACGAGCTACTTGTCAAAAACAAATCGAGTGGTGAAAGTTTTGAGGGGATTTAAAAAGACTACAATGCAAAACAGCACCTGCATTTGGTAATAATTGACTGGCTACATAATTGAAAAATATACATCACAGGTAGGTTCACTTGGCCGACACCTACGAGCCACATATTAATGATAAAAGAAACTGCATTCACTTCTGGCAATATTCGTTGCGAGTCACTGCGGTATTCGGTGACAAGAAATGGCAATTGAAACGTTGTGCTTCACTATTAGTTTATACAATATTTTTACTATCTTATAGATAATCCCAAAATAGAAATATTTTTTTAAAAAAGATTAGTTATGTAGAGAATTATGCAAAAATATGGCAATGCATTTCATTTGCGTAATTAAATTGTTACGTTTATTCGCTTGGCGTTTCATTACATTGATAATCTATTACTTCATCGGTGAAGAAAGGACTAAATTTTTAGCCAATAAAGCTTGTAAGTCAATGGATTACAAGAGTTTTTTCCCCATGTCGACTCCCAACGTGGAGCATATGACCTCCTATTGGAGGTATCTCAAAATAGTTTTTCTATGAGAACTACTTGTTTCTCAGTTGCTCAAGTTCTCTTTTTTCGAAGAGAGTAGGGATAGAATGATAGGGTTAGAACAGGACTAGTGGTTAGCTAATCGCTCTCGCTACGCCCCGTTTTTGAGGATCCGATGGGTGGGAGAGAGCTTTAGTTATCATAAACTTTCAAACTACGAACATAAATCTATAAATACATTGAAAGATTAATTTATGAAACTGCCGGCACCCGGAATTGAACTCGAGACATCCGTAGCCGTAGCCAATGACGTTACGAACTGCGCCACGGAGCCGACAGAGTTATTTGGCTTAAAAACACAAAACGCAACATGATTATTCGAAGGCTTATATTTTATTCGTGTATTATTGCTTAAGTCAATGCTCACTTACACCTCGGAAACCTTGGATATATGGTTAACAATATGAACATCCAATAAACGTTTCTGTCAGAAAACTTCTACACCGTATTCATGGGCCCGTATTCTAACGTAGTAACATATGGAGAAAGCGACGAAAACATAAGGTTGACTGTCTATACGACAATGTTAGCGCAGTTCAAACAATACTGCAAAAATGTGGAAGATGGGCGACTACACAGGCTGAGTCACGTGCACTGTTTGGCTGAATATGAACCAGCTAAGAGAGTAATGTCAAGAGCCAAGACTACACTTCCTATATGTAGTTGCTGATGACTCTCTGTCCGCCACATTAGAAAAGAATTAGCAGAGGGTGTTGTTTCTGGGGCCAAGACTCACTCCGTGTTGTACATGATAATTACAACTCATTTAAGTTTGGTGATAAAGAATAATCCATTCTGCATCCCGAATTAATAATATTTGATATCCCTGCATATTATAATGCTGTACTGGCTGACAAACACAACGCAATATTGCGATTAGTTTATACATTTACTTATATAAGTACCAGAATTCAAGCGAGAAAGGAAGTCGTACCTACGTACTTAAACGCTAGTATAATAATATGAGAAAACGGAGAGGTCAACAGGCCCTAGTGAGAGATTCGTTTGTTCGTTAGTCGTGAAATCTTACGGAACAAATGCTTTAATTGCACCGTTCCGTTGCAACATCAGCATAGCTTCGCGGCATCCGACGAATTTTAAGTAAGTGGGCACAGTGCGCATGCCATCGGATCCGCCAGGTAGCCATTGTGCGCTCCAGCGGAAAAAGAAAGTATGCACTCTCGAATATTTATTTTGTTTATGGCCCTTTCGATTGGACTTAACGTTCTTGGGAATATCTAATGAATAGATCGCGTACGCTTCTCACGATGCGAATACTACCACAACTTCCGCCAAACTAGTTTACAACACCGCCGAAACGAATACATTCGAATGCATTTCGTACTGCGCTCAAACAAAAAACATCTTAAACAGTATCTTGACGATCAGTTGTTATATACAAGACACTACAACAATACAATCTTTGTTCTGAATCACGTATCCAGATCTTACTTCAAGATACTTGTAAGCCAAAACTAGTGTTGATGCCATATGATAGAATATCATATTGCATCATGCAATATCTTTTGAACTTTTGGGGCAAATATAAACTCGAGACCACCATGACTATAAGAAGTATAACAAAGCAATAAAATACGCATCCAAAATACGTGATTGTATTGTTCAAAGCCAGGAACCACAAAACCGTAATGATATGAATGAATACTAGAACGAATGCGAAAGTATTGTGAAACAGCAGACCATGTTATTGGACCGGTGAATGCAAACATAATTGAACGACAGAAAGAATTTGATAAAGTTAATAATGTCCATTTTGAAATATGTCGTACCAAACTCTAGATACTGAAGGTTATTTATTTGAAATGCCTAAAAAATCAGTAATTGAGTGAGAAACTCCTCTTAAATGGCGATTTAATGATACAAGAATCAGCATTGGTATTATATACAACAAAAGAGCGAGCCGTCTGAATTGTCAAGCCAACAATAAAACAAATTTTTTATCATTATATTTATTTAATTCATCGCTGTACAATACTTGGCGATGACTGAAAATTACTTGGCATATTCTTAAAATTTTGTAGACGTTAATGATTTCAATTTTCACTAAGCACTTGAATATGTGAAAACAGAGCGTATTAATTACATAAAATATCAACAAAGCAATAAATTATACATTAATATTCACGCCTCGTAATAATTAAGTTTGTATTTTATGACCGAAACACATAAAATTATTGATTACGAATACTTTTTATGAGATACTTGCGTATTTGATTGAATGCTCAAAACTAATCAAACGATGTAAAAATAGTCTTTGTAAATAAAGTGTAGATACTGAATCAAAGAAAAGATTCAGTTTTTTTTAATGAAACATTAACAGAATCGTTCCACACATCTTCAAATATGTATTCTTGGACGAAATAAGTATTTATTCAAGCAATTGAATGCTAATCGTATTTAATAAATCAATAATTATGTGTACACCACGAACTCCATTAAAAGTAGATAACCGTAAGTATTTTGTGAAAGGATTCTCTCAGGTGTTGGTAGGTGTACACTGAAGATTTGATTTAAATATAAAACCTGAAGTCCACTTGGAAAAACAGCAAGTTTTTTAACTAAGTATAAAATTATTAATTCATTTTTGGATTCTTAGAAGCACACGTGTTAGCCTAGCCGCTAACGACTTAACATAATGAGAAAATCAGTAGCAATAAAAAATATTTGTAATTCAATGAGTAGATTAGACTCCTGTTGTGTAAAGTATTTAGAATCAGTGGTGAACTATTCTAAAATTCGCCTCCGCTTGAAACACGATGGAGAACTCGCAGTTTAAGCGGCTTCTAAACCAAAAGTTAAAGTATTTTTAAAGCTGTAGTTCTCTGTTAAGATTGCAAAAATTTGATGAAAATTATAGTAAAATTCTAGATGTGCGTTGAAAAACGATTTATATTTGTTATAACGGTTAACGTGAAATAAGCATGGAAAGCTTGATTCGGAAAATCGTGCTGAATCTTAAAAATACATTTTACTGTTTTTGTCTGTTACATTCTCAGTGCAAGATTTTTCATCCCTTTAAATATACATATAAATTCGTTGTTTTCCCTCGGAATTTCAACAACCAGAAAGCATTATTAATACGAGCGAGTCTTTCCTCTTTCCACGCCCGGTCAACGATTAACTACTACCGACCACACTTCATTTCTATTACCTTCCATAACGAAGAGATTGAAGTCAAATGTATTTTCCGAAGAAGCTTTACAAAGAAACGAAACAAGTTGAGGAATATATTTATCAAGCGTAATTTCACATTACTATTATTATATATAATCACGTTACTAATGGACAACAAATATAAAACATTAATAAAGCCAATGCTGTATCATGTAAACGAAAGAAGCGTCACCGATAGTAACACGAATAAAATATGGTTATTACTAAAAAAAATACTTTGATCTCATTTATATATAAAAGAAAAACACTTAATATAAAAGAAAATTTGACATATAAAAGTCGGCTCTATTAAAATATCATTAAAATCGTAATACGCGTATTTTATTTACATTTATTTATCGAGTGCAGTGGGAGGTGCGTGAAACAAATTGAATTATATTTTGGCTACGTTTTCGGTTCGCGTATAAATGAAGTGACATCAACGCAACATGGATAAAACTTTTCAAGTGGTTTGAAATTCAAAATGGAATAGCATTCTTTTAATACTTTCGCGATAGGAAATAACCAGTAGCTGAAGCAAAAATTAACTAAAAAAATCACTTTTAAGGAGTAAACTGCCAATAACTTGGTGAAATGGCATTATATCAACCACATTTATTTGCACTGCTTTTACACTTTTATAATGATCATACCGGTTTCGTTCATCGCAAACATTATTATCAACTAATAAAATATAAATCCTCACAAATCGGATCGATTCTGTTCGTGTACAAATCCACGAATGATGGTTAACATACATTTAAAGATCAATCGATTAAGGAATGTGTATCCAACGGCATGGGTTACTGTAATATGTGATGTGTGTCCCCGCACACTGAAAGCTCATCAACATTTGCCTCTCTGAAAAGAGAGTTCAAGCGACTGACCAACAACCAGTTCTCGTTACGTGTATTCAATCAAAATAATTTGTTAAATATAATCTTTAATATTTCACTAATTTAAAACAGAGCAATGGGGAAGATTGAGATTTTATAATTCCGGTTTAAAATTGAGAATGACAACTGAAAGGTAGCCAATGGGATAAAATTCAACTATTTAGATATTTGATGACGTATAAATGTGTTTTACATTACAGTTATCAAAAAATAAAACAGTTACTGTTATAGTTTATATTAAATTCAATTAAAAATAAATGTTTAAGGCCGCGCACCTTCTTACCCCAAGCCAGTGCGGGCATTGTAAAAACTACCACGTGCGGTTGAATTATAATATAATAAAATCGTCATACTGCGAATATTATATTATGTAATATAATGTACTATTTAATGGATGGATTCGGAAGATGTCAAAATTATCATTGACAGAATTGAGTTTTTTTTTAAAATGTTATAACTGCCGATACTCAATAAAATAAAAATACTTAATCCTTGAATTATGTAATACGCAATGTAAATAAACATAATTAAACCTTTTCACTACAAACAGTCTAGGAACCATTCAATGCTGGCTAGTCGCTACCTGCCTTTTTGGGAGAATTAACCGATTAAATTATTATTATTACTATAGCAACAACTCGATGCGTGCCTATAATAAAAAAAAAATACATAATTGATCGGTTACTATGTGGTTATAATATGTACATTTTATGCGTGGATTCTTGTTTTTTTTTTTATTCATACATAAACAACCGTTATTCGCGAATCTCTGTAGGTGGATAGAGTTAGAACGTTGATTTTTGGCATTGAAAATCGAGGCAAAGACTCGACGCATTGTTTGCAATGCAAATATTTAAACCGACAATATGACAAGTTAGTACGTACTTTCAACTTTACACTATTTGTCGACCTAAATCAACGTTTACGCATGTACTAAAAGACTATGCATAATAATCAATTCATAAAGCCATAGTAAATAATTATTGCTATAAGTTTCAATGTTTTCTAAATATTATATATATTTATCTCTAAATTGGAAATTTATTTAAGCTTAGTCAATTAAAATTATATAAATCTTCGCTTAAGAAAATGTATAGAAACAATATGCTGAAGTGACTTCGCTTAAACAAAGGACCAAAATTGCGTTGTCTCTTTTTTTTTTGTTGCGCTTTTCCGAGACTCGTAGCAAGAATACTCGGGAACCGAGGAAGCCCTGTACAGTTATTCTACAGGCGGATAATGAAATATTTCAACGCAAGGTATTTATCGAGGACTATTTTATTAATCGGTCATTTTTTTCACCATTATTAAAAATGTACCACGTTGTGAAAATGAAGTAAGCTCAATGGTCACCTAACTTGTAAATTTTAGAAGTTTGAATTCTTGTTAGTTTTACATAATTTTAACAGAACCTAGCAAATATCGTTAAGTGGTGAATACTAGTTTTGCGAAAAACATTTTCGAATATTATTTGTGAGTGAATGAGACGATTAATCAAAGAATGTCAATTCAATAAAAAATCATTCAGTGTTTTATTTGCGCACACCTGCACATTTACATACAACAGTATATCTCAACAGACTAAATTTAATATCACAAAATAGTATATTTCTAAAAAAACTCAATTAAAGATACATAAAAAATATTGCATAAATTCTATAGGTTCTATTGTATCGGTAACTCTTAAACAGTGTTAAATAACTGACATTTTACCTGCCTACTTCTAAAAGAAGACACTCAAATTGCGGTCACGTTCGTATAATATGAAAATCATGCCAAATTTTTAGCAGTCGCACACATTGCGATGTTGGCATGTCAATCGATATTACAATTTCTACATTTCGCCGATGAATGCGTGGAATTTCTGCAACCGTGAAATAATAATTTTTAACACAAAATAAAACTCAATAAATTTCAAAACAATTCAATGAAATATTCGACTCCTAATACTTTTTCCAACTTTTATTAAACACGACAAAAATCGTTGAATATTTATATTATATTTGAATCAACGAAAACTGGCAATATCAATAATAATTAGCCTCCCTTATCAGAGTTAATGGGAAGATGGTTTTCCAACTGACAATTGTGCTATATATATTAATCCCATTCTATGTATGTATTAATAATCAACGTTTAGCGATTATCCACAATTTTTATAATCTTAAAATACCTTACTAATTCACGTTATATAAAAAATCCCGGGGCGTCATTTCAATGTCAAATTTTAGGTACTAATTCAAGCATAATCAATAAAGTTTTTGTAGGTGTGATAAAAAAACGGTTAAAGCGACAATTGATCGTAGATATTTCTTTGTAAGATAATTATTATATTGCAGCTTCGTGGCATTTAGTTGAACCTGTAAAAACCGTCAATCATAATTTTCCACCGAATAATAGCGGAGTGTAATCATCGGTAATGGGACGAAATAAACAGTAAAATGAATTAAATATATTAATCATTTCTCTTTTGACATCCGCGGTTGAGTGGCCCTACGGCCTCTACACTATCAAAACGCATCCGAGTACCTATTTTACCTTTGTTCAAATGTGAGGTTCCACAATAGATAATCACTGTCTAATGAAAATGTTTCTTGCCGAGGAGGTAAGTACACCGTTCTTACTTACCTTCTAAGTGAACGAACTGAACTAATGCACGTACGAATGTGCAGAACCACTAGTTTTGAAACTAGTTATCTAGCATATCAATACGCGGTATCAGCCATAACTTTATATTACGTGTACTCGTGCTCTACAACTCGCTAATCAATATCGTTATTTTAATTTGAAATGAAAGCGCAGTTTGTAGAATAAAGTCCGCTATCGTTATTATGTTTATGAAAAGCTCTATCACAGAATATCAAAAAATACGAATTAATCAAACGAAATTTAAAATCGGCAAGAATACATATTGATAATTCGCAGGATATCAAGTTATTCAAAGCTTTTTATAGCAAATCATTTTATATAATAACTTTTTACGTGTTAACTGTCAATTCTTGGTGGAACAGCATTATATTGAAAAAATAAAACACAATTTGGTTTGTACTACTTCCACTTAGAATTATCGGGAAAGGTTTCAGTTGATGAAACCGATCCTGATCACTCTAAAAATTTGAGAATAGTACAAACGAAATTATGTTTTATTTGTAAAATATGTTACATAAAAAACATCCCTGTTTTCATTTACGTTTTACGTAAATTAAAAATATTTCCGTTGTCAATTTTTCAAGATTTGACTATTACTAAATTTAAAGATAACTTATTAATTAATTATACGTTGTGAATTTCTAACTATCGATAAAATACCTTTTTCTTTCGTAAAAGATACAAATTATTCGGTAACTAACTTGATTTATAGTAGGTATATTGTATCACATTTAATAAAATGTTAGTTTTATATTTCTACTAGTGAGTACTCGGCATGCGTTGCAATGCCACTCAAAGAAACAAAGGGTTTGTGTTTTAATTCTGTTTCAATAAGTGCTTTTAAATAAGAGGTCTGCATGGGCCGAAATTTGTAAAATTACCCGGACCGAGCCCCTCATCTTCAAGCCCGGCCAGTCTCAATATCACACTTGTTACCCGAATCCGACCTGAACTAAAATTTATTTTTCCGAGCCCGAGCCCGATTAATTTTTGAATATTTTTTTTGATATAATTTTTGAAATTCATTTATACTTTTCAAACAATATATATTATGTTATTGTTTCCATATTTCCAACGATATTTATAGCATATGTGAAATAAATTATTTAGAGCCCGAATCTGAATTGTCTTTACCCACCCGAGCCCGGCCCACGGGCAGACTTCTATTTTGAATATACAATATTTTTCGTTTTTCTATCTGGTTCAGAGATGTCGCTAGTATTTGATTCTTTTTTTAAGATTTTTAATTTTTTTCTTCAGAAACCTTTACGGGTGTGCACACAACTCACCAAAGTTTGATCGAAATCGAATGAATGGTAAAGTAATAAATTAAGATAGATAAATTTAAGATTGTTCAAAAATATAAAGACATCAGATATTCTTATTGTTTTTTTGTTTATTTAAATAAAATTTATGAAATATAAAGAATGCATGTCATACTATATATCATAATTCTACTATATGAAACTTGATTGCATGATTCTTTTCCAGTAAAAATGTTTTTATCCGACACAATCGCATGATCATCAGTTATAATTCACCATTACCCTGTTAGATAAAGAGAAGGTATCTAGTTTTCCAAGATTGACACGGACGTAGATTGGAGATAGCGAAATTTCTATACGGCCGCCCCGCCGGGCCGTTGCAACACCATCACGATTTTCCCGTGTCCCGTTAGCCGGCCGGGATAACGTTCGAGATAATATTTCGTTGGAGCGATGCGATGCGATGGCCACTGACGCATGACAATTGTTTTGTTCCGGAGGCAGCCGAGCGAAACGCAACGCACAGTGCATACCCAAGTATTGTGTTCAAATGGAAAAGCCGTACGCGCATCCACAATCCGCATGGACGCCGCACCGTTCCTAATGCAGCCGCCACGGCGATACAAACAATCCAACTAACGATCTAACATTTTTGACTATTTATTTCTAAGTACGTATATAAAAGCGGTTGCTAATTAATATTATCGAATTAAATGCACGCGAGATTTTTACGACGCAATAAAAAAAAAACCATCAAAACATTCATAGTAATGACATTTCTCAGCAAATTTCATATAAAGAATAAATGAACATTCAGATGTTGAAAACAATGTAATATTTTATATCCATATTTTTGAGCCTAATAAAGATATTATAATGGAAATATTTATATCAACAAAAAAAAACGAAGATTTCATACCAAGTTGATGTTATCACAAGTATTAAATTCTAGAGGGTCGTCCAACTTCCATTCTATTTTCAGAGGGTTAGTATAAATTTAATAGAGAACTAATCGTTAAATACAATTTAATAAGTCGATTATAAAACCATAATATATAAAAACTTACATTCGGAGATCTGAAGAACCTTTCAACCGTTTATGATGTGAACTCTCGGGCATAACAGCTTGGCCACAACGATCGAACAAAGGTCATATACCAAAAAGACTGATAAGAATCAAAATTTTTCGATTAAATAATTAAATTCGTGATGTAAAACATGAAAAAAAGGAACAAATATATATCTCAGTTTTCCTGTCATTAAATAAATAAATAACAAAATCAACAACTTTACTGTATCTACTGAGATCAATAATTCCATCATTGTCCACGTGCAATGATTATTTGAAATGATAGCTTATAGATGAAAGTCCATCAGCAAATCATAAACGATGTACCTGTGCACTTTCAGCATTATCTCGAAGAAAAAATTGTCTCAATTGGTCGGTACAAAGCTGTGGCTTTGTGAATTAAAAATAATGCAAGTAAACCGTAACGGTGCGTAACGCCACGAGTAAAGGTTAAGAGGTGTGAAAGAAAAACAGCTTTCCTTGGGATGTACGCGTTAATTAACTATGCGTATACAACGTAACGACTTCACATTGTACAAATTAATACCTACTTCTAACACAGCACAGCACAATGGGAGAGTTGCATACTTTTTGTAACATGAATTTGAAAATAATAATAAGTCTTTTCATTATATGCATAGATAAAATACAACAGAATATTTCTAAAACCGAATAGCAGGTACTTGTTTAATTGCTAAACAGTACGAGACACTTTGTAACTAGTAGTTCACATTGCAGTTAAACGAAGTTTCCCAGAAAAAAATGAATGAAATAAATTTATATAATATACTATATTTAAATAAAACAAAAATGTGACATAAGCAACGTAATGGGTTGTAAAACAAGATTTTTTTAAAGTGTTTGCCAAAAACCTATTCAGAATAACTGATTACAAGATTTAATAAGTAGTACAGTTTAAATTGAATGATAAATGTAAGGTCAAGTATCACATTATAAAATTTAATAAATAATGAAAGTCATGTACAGCACACAATATCGATGATTTTTTGGTCAATTGATGTAACCCTCAAAAAATACGAAAATCAGTAAATGATAGGACCACATTTTAAAGACGACAGATCAGGTCTCGGCCAAATGATGTAAATTAGAAAAATAAACTGACCAATTTTTGGAAGGAAAACATCATTTTACATTGGTTTAGGTTTAAAAATTCTGATCCGGTCACTTGATGTAAGCCACTAATTATATCGACATTCCCTACACATAATCCCGTATCGGGTGCATTTCTCTCCTGAACAATTTCAATTTTGAGGGTTACCAAAACATCGTCGATATAATACAGATGCAGTTGCTCAAACATTGAATATATACCACTCTTGCAACGTTTTTTTTATCATCGATCACAAAAAATCATATAAAATATTAGACTAAAATGTTTATTTCAGTCTGTAGTTCTAGTTCAGAGATTCTAATCTGAGATGGAAAAAAAAAACTTGAAAAAGAGGGTAAACATATATTGTCAAGCTCAAATTATCACTCAATTAGGGTTATAAAATAAACGATATAAAATGTACTACCTTGTACGAAATTTTAAGAACTTTAAGTGGATATTTTTTCCTTTCCGTACCGCTTTGAGCACACGAAACTGTATGTTGATAGATTTATAACAAGAATCACTAATATTGTTATACTTTGAAAAGATTTCGTGTGTCATAGAACTAAACGATGTTCATTTGCTGCAGCCATATAATCGAAAATAACTGTAATTTCTTCTTCACTATTTCAAAAAAAGGTCCCAAGATAATCAAGAGAGGTAAGAAGAAAAAATACGAGAACGCACAATTGAAGCGAAAACGCAGTCGGATCGTTAAGAAGTTGCAGTCGCAAACGTTTCTCATAGCAAGAAACCACGATTGACCTCAAGTGAAATGCGTATACCGTGACGCTAGCTACTCTTAAGTAGGTACCCGACATTAAAAGATTATGTACTTAGAGTAACGAATTCTTGCATTCAATTCGGAGATGAATCCCGAGGTGTAGCAAGACATCACAAGAGAGCGATGCAAAGCAAAGGCTGAGGTGAAATCTACGACCGGAACAAAGAATAAAATGTGCGCAGAACAGTTGTGAATAACCTTCTCGGCAAAATGAAAATGCATCTGTTAAGCTGCCATTGCCATAATCCACCATAATTGTAGACCAATTAATCAGAACTTTGATTGCACGCATTATTTATTTATTTATTTTAATGATATAATTTTTCGTTACGTTGAGTATCTGAAAAGCGATAAGCGAACCACGAAGCACTCTCAAAATGCAGAATTGTTTACTTGGTCAGTATTCGTATGAAAATAAGTTATACCAGTACAACAGAATTATTTATTTAATACCAATTGTCATAATCGAAATCATTTTTATAAAATTATATATAACTTGAGAATGAATACGAAAGTGACAACAGTGAAACATATTGGTCGTCGATCTATTAATGCAGATACCTCATAAAATATATGTTCAGAATGCCAAAAGCAGCAATAATTGAAAGGGTAATATATTTAATCTAATTTGACACAAAACCGTTCATAAATTACCCACTTAAACATTAAAAAAACATAATTAACTAGTAGTTTATTGAGAAGTATATTCCCTTTTTTAAATGAAATCACTCAAACGATACAATTTGTAATCTCAACTTGTGCGTAACTTTCCCGATGCATACGGAAAAATCTGAAGGATCTTTTAATTTAATTATCGTCCAACACTGCAAATAAATAATGAAGGCTTATAACCTCATGCAGCTGCAAATGCACATGCAAATCCAATGTCATTCTTTTACGCACTCCATGATGTAAGCATCACTATCAAACAGCATGAAAACATGAACCAGCCTGAGAGTGATCTTCTTTGTAAGTATCGTGTAAGGTTTTAATGAGCCCTTTGTGTTGGTTTATTTGCAGATAAAGAATAAAAAATTCGTAGCCTGATAAAAGATGAACATCGACCAAATTAGATAAGTAAGTACTGCATTCTATTAACATCACGATGAGAGAGTCGCCGAAAGGCTTGATATCGATATGTGTTTGTAACAGTTGGAAATATTAACAGAGTTCATTATTTTTATCGATCCTTTTTTCTTCCTACATTTAGCTATGATAACGGGATGCGTCAGTTTAGTTCCGTAATTGAGTTTGAGTTCATTGCTATTTTCTGCTATTTTTATAAATAAATAAGCGTTACAATAAATCCTCAAACGAAGTTTTTAAAATAGTGCCATATCAAATGAAATTTAATCATTAACAATGTCATTCTTTCAAAGTCCGTATTGCCTTCCAACACTTTGTTATACCAACTCAAAAGGCTAAAAAGTCAGTTATTTATTCGACTTCTTAGTTTATGATTTATTATACACTATGATTATAATGATTTCTAATAGGCTTAACAAACTTCTTGAACAGCAACAAAAATGAAAGACGAAAGCTGCACATTAAGAAACACATGAAACATGGAGAAAATTTAATTTACAATGAGTAAGATTACATTCGTTTACGAAATAGCTTCATATTTAAGATTAAAATCAGTTTAATTCATTTCACATGTCTGATATCTTCTACATCGATTATATGATCAAGTTGACTGTGCATAACTTTTAAAATGCCCAATGTGAAAATAACGCGATAATATGTGGAATTATTGACAAGGTGGAACGAATGAAAAAGACTTGACTTCGAGTTAAAAATGTAAATCTTTCGGTCGGAATAGTATTCAATGCTTTTAAAAACGTAGAATGTTTTGATTTACAATTTCTCACAGATAATGTTATATGATCTTAAGAATTTTGAAATCAATTATTCTTAAATATATTTTTATAGTGTCTACTTCACAGTGCGATAATAATTCTACCCGATAGAAAAACTGGTTAAAACATCATATCCAAACTGGGATTACACGATGACCTTACCAAATGAAAGAAAAACCTTTCGTAAAATAAATTGTTTCTAGATGTACAAATACCAATCTTCAATTATTATCTATGAAATGTAATAAATGTTGTTTTTTTTCAATTAAGTGACTTATTACGCAATGAAATGGACTAAAATTTGTACTTTATTGAGTTACGAACTTTGCAATGTTGTTTGGTGATTTTCTTCTAGTAGTGAGAAATATTTCATATTAAAATTATGCACGAAATCTACCTGTGTACACCGAAAATTTGAAGCACAAAAATATATTTGCGTTATTGTGGACGTAGCCTACCCTCTACCCATATGTTAACAAAATTATCGTTTAACGTATTTCGAAACCATATTTTCTGTTTAAAATATAGATAAGTAAGTGCGATCAACACGCCAGAAGTTCGGCAGGACACTTCTGTATGAACACGATGTTGATTCAAATGGAAAAAAAATCGATGAACTTCACAAATTATTTCCGTACAGCGCCAACAAAAGATTGCGTTAAATAGGTCACGCACACATGTGCACCGCTACGCCACCATTCGCATCTACACACGCGTAATAAATACTATGCGTAAAGCACACACGCTCAAAAGTTGCGTATACGCACGCCGAGAAGAAGTTTGGACGGGTTTTAAGAGGAGGAAACCACCGACTAGCTATCTCTAAACTATGTGATCCGATCCTCTGAAAAATGTTGCGCTGGCAGGGCCAACACATTAACACATCCAATGCCGATACACAGACACGGTCGACAGGCAACAGTGGACTGGAATATTCTTGCATTGGTATTAGTTTTTTTTAACATAAATATTATATTCACTTTACTAGAATTTATTAACACATATACCTACAACATAAGATTTAATTTCTTCAAGTATCTACACACTCTTCGACATTAGAGGTAACATAATATCAACATTATTAATAATAATATAAGCTATCAAAAAATATACTGACTCACACGTAAATATTTATGATAGGGTCAATTCTATAAGATTAATAAATGTCGAAATCTTACAATATTTATGAATTTACTCGTCAATGATAAAAATAAATGAACAATATAATGTATGTGTACCTAGAAGTAGTTGGTAAAGATAGAACGTACTATGATTTGGAAATTTGATTGTTTCCTTTTAGATGGTATCATATTATGTATTTATTATTGGCAATGCACCTTCACTAACAGACATTGGCTTACTCACACTAATATACCTGAATGCACGCGTAAAGCTAGAGGTGTAACAATAATTATATTGTAAATCATTACAAATATGCACCGATTACAAAATATGATCAAGAAATACATCCTTTCTTTAAAGCGATTTCGATTAGATACTTTAGTTAATTATTTAGTTGACTAACTGTGAAAATGACGATTTTGAAGGCGGTTTTTTGTGAGGTTAATGATTTCATTTCCCAAACGGTCACTTTCCGAACATCCCTAATCTGATTTCATGTTTACTTTGAATAAATTACCGTCAACCAAACTCACCTATAAAATTTTTCGGAGACGTATCTTCAGAAATAATACACGATGGCTGTGGGCAGCTGATATTAGATAGAAAAAATCATACGAATTTTAGATTTTTCGTTAATAATGGACTTCATCATAAAATAATTATTTTACTACTGAACTATGTATAATAATACCTAGATTAGCGTGCAGTAAAAATTAAAAAAAAAAAGTAATGATACAAGAAGTTAGTTCGTCCATTAGTTGAACCGCTCGATTTCGGGATACCATCTAATATGAATGTACCGGGAATTTTATTAATACTGTGAACTATTGTCTTCATTATCGCAATTCATAACTGAAAAACTCATAAATGCTACATAAAATAAAAATACATACCAGATTAAGAACATCGTAAGTGATAGAAAAAAAGTTGTGGTCGAACATGAATATAAATGGATCAATCGGCTTAGATAGAATAATGTAATTATTATTAATTTGTAGATTTAGTTACGATCTTTGATTCATTAAGAAGCATAATTAATTAAACTGGCATCCGTCATGCAATACACTTACTTTAAGTACTCGCATTAGAAAAGGTTGTATTAAAATTAAAACTGCGTAGTTAGAAAAAACTGGGAACGGTAAATAAGCAGTCATAAATCAAAATCGTTGCAGCGCAATTTAGGCACTTTATCATAATAACAATTTTAATACGAAACGGGTTATTCAATAGAAACTTCCGTATATCTTTGGCCTGACTAGAAACATTTTTACCAAACGCCATTCCGGGCAATCTACATTAAAAATGCTTTTGAGATGAAATCGCCGGACAACTTTTACTTTGTTATTACTTTAGGGATAATTCCAACGAAACGTGAAATACTCGTTTCTATCTCGGCCTGCCTGCGTTACCAATTGCGTTATTAAAAAAAGGTTAGAAGCGCTAACAACGCGTGCAAATGCATGTGTAAGCTAATAAAATTATTTCAAACACGCCGTGGTAACGCCCTTCAATATAAAAATGAGCAAAAATATCGCATATAACTTAGTTGAGGATTACAAGATACATTATATTAAATTTTCTAAAAATAATTCTAAATATAAAAATGAAACGCTGCAAAATTCGTTTTTTTGTTTATTTTTAATACATAATTAAACATCATGAGGAAATCAATTGGATAAGCTTACATATTATTGATCAAAACCGGTTACAGTGTGTCAAATTTAAGCTGCGAAATTCTTATATCTTAACTGGTAAAAATGATATTTTCATTGTTTACCAATTAGAAATAGACAACAATCATGAGAATTTTAAAAATTTCAAGAAACATTTACAATGAATAATATAGTAAATCGTCGACTTAACTTACAAAATACATATGTACATTTTTTTTAAATTAAAACCGACGAAATTTAATATAGTTATACTTGAATTTTAGACGTATTAACTGTAATTAATATTGTATTTTGTAAATCACAAATTCATATGTTAGCATTAATTTCATCGACTGTCATTTCCATACTAGATGACGTCTATATCGTAGATGCATTTCGCAACCTAAACCGACCATATAAATACTACCTGCCCATCTTGCAATTAGTAAACACCAAACAATAAAAGATGTTTTATGAATTGGCATCAATCTAACAATTCAATACTGAAAATTACAACATATAAATAGATATAAAAGTACCTCCGATACGCTTTCGTCGCGCGCTGCAAGAATTAAAAAGAAAATGAACCTTTTTTACGTGTATTTTCCGGTACCCGAGATCCAACGTCGTGATCCACGGTGTTAAAAGTAAAGGATAACGGCCTTGACCCGTTTTTCCTTCATGCGATAGGGAAAGACCATAAATCAAGCGAACCAAGAGAAACAGAGAATGAGCAAAGTAAAGGGAGGGTGGCACCCAAATGCGTACAAGCAACCGTCGACGATCCTCAAATCTTTTACTCTTGATATAACTTTGTAAAGGTAATCATTTTTTTCCTTAAAGAGTTTAGAAAAAAAGGGAAATACATAGTTGTTTACAGAAATTTTCACTTGTAATACATTTTATAGATAAACAAGAAACCATGGCAGCGTTGTGACAAAAGAAAAATATTGCAATGCTGATAAGTATTATTGTTGTACGATATTTATTGCATGCAGTAAATGACAATTTATAACAATGACAAAATCCGAGATTTTAGGGTGAAAGATAAAAGATGTCCTCATATTTCAAAAGATTAGTCGAATAAACAGATCGATAAAAAATAGTAAAGATAAAACGTTTATATTATCCTAAATATATTAAATTTTTATAAACGAATTAGTTTCGACAAAACGAAAATACTGATTGCGTCGATAACTAAATACATGATTAGATATTAAAGGTGTTATTGACAATAAAAGTTTTTTTAGAAAAAGAATCAATAAACTACACAACACCGTAACCATCATGATATTCAATACAAATTATTAATTTAATACTGCCTGTAATGAAAATATTATATTACGAAACAGTCAATATGTGGGGGATACCAAAATTTGAAATTGTTGAGAGTCAGCGGAATTGGGGGTGTAGAGAAAGATAAAAGTGAAAGAATCTGTCGGATACGGAAAAGGAAGCGAGAGGAAAACACGAATGACGTTACATTGTGCGACTAGTGCCAGTCCTTGGAGTGGGTAATAAAAGAAGGTAACACATTTTTCACATGATGAATACCATTCAAAACATTCGGGAAATGTTTACACAGTTATAATTTCGTGGTTAAAATTTTATTATTGTGTTACAATTTTTAGTGATTTATCAAACTGAAATAAAACACAGTCGAATAGTGTTTTTTTTTCATTTCTTGAAAGACAATTGCGTATACATCACAAGCTTATGTTTTGCAAAATATTAGGTGCAAATATAATAGAAATGAAGTCCCCGTAATTGTGATAGTGGATATTTATTCCGGGTTTCTCATCTATCATAATACCAAATAAACTACTCATTTAAAAAATGTTCAATGAATCCAAGTATGTATTCTATTAAATATAAATATGTAATGTTTTAAAAACGAAATATCGGCATAGGCGTATCGGCAACACCAATACGTGAGTACTTATCAATTTATTTTTTAATTTTTTTTAAAATTGTAATAGTAGTTTCATTTTAATTAAATTCATATTTTGGTAAAAACTGACATTAGGCAAAATTAAAATCTTATCAAAAAAAAAATTAATAATCAAACAAGAAATAAGGTTGGTTACATTACAAATTAAAATGATGTATTATTTGATAAAAGACTGAGACGAAAAAGAATTTGAATTTTTTAAAATTATTTCACGTGTTTCGTGGTAAATGTGGGGAAACACGCCTTATTCCTCAGTTAAATCAGTTAAAAAGGTCAGAGTAGTATCTTAAAAGCAAAAATCTTTCAATCGAAAAGAACCAATAGGGTAGAACGTTTACTATAAAAAAAATATGGTCAACACAAAGTCACGGAAATCCGTCTTTTAACTGTACTAAGTCCATCATCATTTTACCAAAAAGGTGAGTTTGAGTCAAATGCTGACTATGGAATGATCAGGCCGTGATACTGAGATATATTACAAACAGGTTACTTCGACGATGTAACGAACTGTTGTGTAAATTGTTGTGTGCTTGCAGATCATTTCCGGTATTTTAAAATCAATCTTAAGCGAAACGGCAAAATTTCTAGGTATTTAATTTTCTTACTGGTAGTGTGGATTTCAACCAGGTGTTAGTATCGAGTACCAACTCAGGATTCCAACTCAAATATTCAATATCCGAATATATTCGGGATATTTTGATATTTATACAACTATTCGTAATAATTTTTAATGAACTGTTTTACAAAATCAACGAAATATCACATCAGAATATTTCCAGATCTCTAGAACAATAATGAATACTAAAAGTGGTGGTTTTTTTCCTGTGGTCTTCACCCAACCCAGATGCTTTTAGTTTCTTATGATAAATCATAATACTTGATTTTGATGAATGACTCGGGGCTACAAAGATCCTTTACACATGCCGTAATTGCAGTATTGAAGAAATGCCGCTGGAGTAAACCGACGCAGCTACAAATTTTAAAAATGTTATATGATAGGAATGCATTAGAATGTGTATTTATACTCTCTCTCTCTATATAGAGAATTGACAGAAGTGGAAAAAGATTGGGTGCTATAAGATGTAGGTATCTCACCATCAAAAAAATATTATAGATTTAAAATTTGAATAAATGTGATTTTTATTATAAATGAACTTCTTACAAATTTTAATGTACTATTGATTTATTATCTGTTTAATATTTATAATATTATGTTATTATTCAAATCGAATTTTTAATATTATGTTCATACTTGAGAAACTATTCGAATAGTTTCAGTTTTTTTATTCGATATCCGAATAGTTGATCAATAACGAACACTTGGAAGCCCCAGTACTAACACGTTCTATCAAATGTTTTTACCATTTAAGTGCAGCTTAATTATTACTATTAAAATAAAAATCGTAATTTCATAATCTCGATTTAATTAAAATGATAACCATAATAGCATTCGATATCTCATGCTAGATGCGTCAAATAAAATTAATGTGAATAAATATACGTTTATTTTTAAAAAAATCCAATCCTATGATTAATGAGTTGAGCTTACTTTGTTTTTTTTTTATTTATGTTCTTAAAAATTACTTACGAATTGATACAAAAAGAAAATTATGCAAGTTTGTAAATTTAACACCCATTGCCATGATGTTGCGATCAGTTAAAAAACCGATTGGACTTGTTCATAGATTATTTTTTAAAAGCCTTATGGTGGACAGATTGAGATAATCTGTCGGGAAAACAAGCAATGCGCGAACAAACTAGTATGTGAGATAGGCAGGGGCCTGAGGCTGGTGGGGGAAATCTAAAGTCACGGTGGGTGCACAGTTCCACGGTACGATTTGGCTGTGGAGTGTAGCGAGAACACGTGGCGCTCGCCTCCTTGCAGATTGCTCTCAAGGCCAAGCCACGCGGCCGATGTCGTAATCTACGGAGAACTGCCCGTTCTAGGAACAGGGTTGCCGATAAAAACGCACTTTTATTCTAATCACAAGTCCCAAACAAAAAAAAAACAAATTGATACAATGTTTTAAGCGAAACTTCAGATGACTTAGCGCCATAATTGGTAAAACATGTATTTACTTCAACGAAGACAATCAATGTGACGTTTGTTACTTCGGCAGCAAGGCATCGTCACACTACGTAGGTAATCTCGATTAATAACAAATTCCAATCAATATGCTTTTTACTAAATAAAGTGAGATAATGAATTCATAAATATATGACATACCATATTGCGAACTAACTTAATCACATCTGAATTTTCTTGTCACTATTTTTTTTTAAGTTTATATAAGTTTTGTTTTGAAACTTTTAATTTCGCAATCGTGATTGCGTTTCTTCTCCATTAATCGTGTTTTATAATGGTTCTGAACTCAAATGAATAAGCCCCCTGTCTTACTGGGTGAAAATTTAAAACCTCCTGAAATAATGACATTAAGCACAAAATGAGGGTGAAAATAAAAATGAACATAAAATAAATAAAAAATCGTCCAAAATGTCACCCAAAGACAGTTGTGTATTTTGGTAAAGAGATATAACTGAGGACAATCATCTGGTTTCGATGTTGCGATTGCGTTTTCGATTTTTTAATTGTTTAAACCATGTCCGCTCCAGTGTGGAGCATATGGCTTGATATTGGAGATATCTCAAGTTTTTCTGTGAAAACAGTTTGTTACTCACTGGCTCAAAAGAGAGTAAGGATAGGATAGGGCTAGGACAGGACTAGCGGTTAACTAATCGCTCACACTACACCCCGTTTTTAGGTTGGGAGTGGGAAGAAATTTAAGACATCACAAACATCCATGCCTACAAAAATAAATCGATTGAAAGAAATATTGTAAATAATAATCAATTGAAAAAACAATTTATGAAACTGTCCCTACTGGGATTCGAGCCATTGAGCACGTAACCGATGCCAACATCATAACCACATGACAACGCACCCGAAAAATATATTTGTTTACTAGTAACTATTAAGTAGTTCCCAAATAATGTTTCCTTATATGAAACGCATGGACACTGCCTATTATGAAAAAATGGAAAAGGGCTAATATCACAGATTTTTAAAAATAAAGTCCAAGTATTGTTGTTTTTTTTGCATTTTATGTATCCTAATCTCGTATTAATGATTTTTTAATATATTTTGCAAACAATATTTATTAACAGATTGTCTTAATTGAATAAAAGATTTTTATAAAAATTGAAGTAACCCTTAACGGATAGTTATGACGTCACGACACAATAAAATTATTTTAATAATATTAATATACATAAAAATAAGTGTCATACAATGATTTCACACTCGACCTTTGTCAAACATTCAATTCATATTTTAAAGCATTTATACAAATTATTTATTTTTATCATTGTTTAAATCGGGACGAATTTATTCACACAAAAGACCTTGACCGTGGATGACGCAAACACACTAACTAGTAAGGTACATAAAAAGAAAGCATTTTACGCAGTGATATTTTAGGACGCAGTTTGTTTACTTATTCAATTATATTGTCACAAGCAAAATAATGAAAACGGTTACGAGAAAAATATTTATCAAAGAGCCTGAACGTATTTAATGAACATGCATATTACATACATATTTTCTAACTTATTTTACATATCTTTTTATTCATAGCTTTAAATCCAATCTTATAGTGAGTCAACATTATGCAATATTTATTAACCATTGAACATTGCGTGGGGCAGCCCTACAAAATAGTGCTCGCGTATTCTCCGGCCGCACTGCTGGCAATCCAGTGCTGCGATTTCAATTTTGAACGTAAGTGTAAAAAAGATTAAACCATCTCTCAAGATGTACTGAATATCTAGTAAATCTCAGGTAACGGTTTGATTTTTAATAAAGCCAAAGAGATTATATTTGAAGTATGCTGGTATTTAAATAATGGCAGGTGCAAAAGGACTGATTTAAAGAGGGCTAGAAATTGAGTGAACATTATTACGATGAGGCACTCGAGCTTTTTATTTTTACTCATATCAATAACAAAAAAGGAAGAAACGGGTTTTATCAGTGAAAAAACGACATTAGAAACGTTAAGTACATCACTCCTGTTTTACATAAATGAAGTATGAAAGAGTATTTAATTGATCACTATTATGCAATACACAAACACACATATACACTCAAACGCAATATCGATGTCATGGACAAATTGCAGAAGTGGGCAGCGTCTGAAGAGAATTCGGAAATAGGACGCTCAGAACCTACCGGTTGAAAGCTTCTAAAGTGACATATCCTTCCACTGGCCGCCGTTCCCACTGATGATCCACTTCAACAGCTGACAACGCACTGCCGTCTTCAATGACAACGTCCGATGACCGAAAAAACAACAAAACAAGATTCCGCTCAATATCCAAAAAGTATTTCAATAAGTGTCAATGCAGCCGCTCCAAAAGGACTTCCTTCACAAAAAGCGGTGTGACCGCATATCACCCCCCGGAATCGCGAATTCAAACACTGTTATTATGCCGAAGAACTGGTTCCGGCGCACCACTCACACAGGCGACCGCACATTTACTTCCGCAAACAGCCCTAAAGGAACCGAAAAAATAATATACAACACGCGTTCTAGGACTTGCGCATACGCGACCGACGATCGGTAGTTCCGATTTATCACTGCCGAATTTCATTCGGCGGTGCTGCGCACGCGTCGCTGCGGCGTTCCGATCAGAAACGCCGAAATGTAATAATAATAATGCACTCGGGACGTGCTACGAAACGAAATGGATAGAAAAATGCCTCGACGAAAATGGCCGATCGAGAGAGCGGGCTCGGAAAACGCGGCGGCCCAGCCGAAACCAGACGAATGCAGGCAAAATTTGGCGGGAAGCGCAGAGGGGGAGGGGCGCGAGCAAGGTTACTGGGCCCCCCGACGCCCGCCCGTCCTGTTACTTCGCGACCGCGACCGAATGGACACTGCGTAAACACCATTATGACATCCTACGTGTGTCAGATGGCCGGTTATTCAAATTCGCGATCCTGCGACCTGCCAGCACTCGGCCGATGCAACAGATTACGCATGGCCCAGCGCCCAGAATCAGCAGCCAAACCGAACCGTCGGCGGTCCGTCGAAATGCATCGGACAACCGATGCACTTCAGTTGCTACATACACAAAATAGTGGTGGTGGGACAACCAACCGAAGCACTTAAGAGAACCCGCAGTTCCTACCACAGCACCTAAAAACACTTATTCGATAAATAATTCACTAACGTGGCGTGGCTCTGTGGGATCTATGATCTTTACTAACTCTCATCGAAATATTCGTTTTCTAATAAAAAAATCTCTCTATATCTCAATAAACGTCGCACAGCTTTACCAGTCAGTGTGCTTATCATGTTGGGCTATTTGCAATAAATATATATGCATCGAAAGGTACCTATTCACAATGTAAACATTGCTCGCAACATCTTGGCACATTCAGAAATCAAAATATATCTTGTAAAGCAAGTCTAGAACTATTCAATGGCAAAGAGTTAGGAACGCATCTAAAAAACAAAAATATTCATTACCAAATTATAAAGCCTATAACATTACTTGTAACACTAATGATGTGATGTATACAGAACCATTTCACCGAAGTTCTTTATGTGCTTAAATATTCATAAGAATTGTTGTATTAATGTATTTTCACAATAATTTAGATACGATTTGATGTAAGGGTGCGATAACACAATATTTTCATCAGATCGTAGAGGTGTATCTGAATATAGTGACTGGTTATTCGAACACACTATGATATTATCATGTTCGGTGGTTGGATTGTATTATAATAATGTGGTTCAATGAATATTCTCCAATCGCATAACCTATCCGCCAAATCACATATTAGACGACTTAGATCAAAAACGCCCGAAGGAAATAAATGCCTTCCGAAATAATGTTCATACATTCTGATCAAACAGGTGCAAAAAATTCACGCACTCACGGACCGGTCCGACTGGTTCAAAAAACATCTGGGTAATGTATAAAAAAGAGTTCATTAAAAGCCTAAATTTATTTATTACCATGCCTAATTTTCAAAATGCCCATCGATTTGATACAAACATGCTTTTGCAGGTAATTATTTCCTGCGCGCAATTGCTTTTCCCTGCAGCACTCTGCATCACCACTCAAAGGACGATCGAAGATTACGTTGAACTAAATACCCAAATAAAACGTTAACAGTTAGTTCCCGGTGACTTCATTTGCTAACTAACCGAAATATGCTATAATACAACTTTCATGGGATCCATAATAGGTAGCTACTGTAGCATTAACGATTTTGAATTAGTATAATAAAATTAATTAACTCGTTGCCAATTACCAAGTCGTGACCACTTGAATCTAAATGGTTTACCCGTTACTATAAGACATCGACTATAAACACTACTAAAATCATTCAAACATTGTAGGTACTCTTTTATTTGTTTTGTTATTAACAATCACTGAATTGACTCTGCAGTTTTAGCAGACTGAAGAAAATTTCTGGTGAATTAATTATCTCTTTATTATCTCTATTGTAAATAGTTTACGTTACTATTCCATAATCAGGCAGTCCAATAAAATAGGCGTACCACCCTGTAAAACTTTATGAAGGGTCTATTCCAAATGTTAATATTTTGGTAATTAAAATTTATGTAGGTATAATATATATTATATGTTCTGTTTTAAGCTTCTGCAAAATTATACACGAGGAAAGAATGGTAACATTAACTTTCGAAGGCCCAACATATGCATTACACGTGTTTTAGAAATCTATACCATTACCCAATATTACAACTAGGCAGTAAAGGTATCAAGTATCAACGATAAACTTTCTTATTTTATTCAGTTATGTTATCATCCTCGTTCCCTTAAAAAAGATAAATGTAATATAATATTAAAATTAAAATTGATAACGTGCTTATTCCACTGGTAATCTAGTAGCACAACAAGTGGAATAACATATATATCAATTTCATTTTTATTTTTAAAATGACTTTCCACAAAATTACTACCAAATCCTTGGAAAATTAGGAATATTAGTTTTGCATTCAATGATTCCTTCCATTGAAAACAATTAACAAGCAAATCATACTACCTTCCGAAATATACTTTGACCGTGAGGAAGAGCGGACCCTAAGTTGCATGTTTGTAGCCTACAATAGCCCCGTAAAAAGAACGCGGTGCCTCACAAAGAACGGCTGAAAAACAAGACCAGTGTGGCATGAATAGGTGACAAGAGCTTCCAGTCTTCTTCGCAGCGTCAAACAAACGTATCTCGACCCGACCCTTTTTCAAAAGGCGCCAAAATTCAAGTCTCACGAGTGTGTCACGTCATCGAATGGATTATTCCATAAACCTTGAACGCATATCCGTTTCGACGGCGTATTTATATAAATGCGTAAGTATATGCAAGATAAAATTCGACGCTATCTGAGCTGTATATCCGTTACCTATGTGAAATAGATTGAATTAGATTGTTCTATTAAACTATTTTTGTAAAACATGTATTTGTTACAAGCGTATCATTCAACTGGCACTTTTCTTATCAGGAAGACAAGAAAGTTTTAAACAAAATAAGAGAGAACATTTTTCTAACCAATCAAAGCAACTTATCGACAGCTCTCGGTTAGGATTTTTTGATAAAGTCAATGATAATCAATCTGGCTTATCACTAAAGGTGTCGAAAATTCAAATTAGCGGTGATTCAGGGTAATATAACTTCGATGTATATATAGATTTTTTAACTATCTTAGTCTATTTGCTCTATGGTGGATGGAAAGGCACACACCAAACGTGACACAAAATTGCCTAAAAAGTTCAATGCGTAACGTCCAGGTTTCCCAAAGAAAACATTTTGAATGTTAGTCATGTTATACTACTTACAATTTAGGCATTGAATCCAATACAAGAAAACGATTATGTGCCATCTATCATATTAATTAAAAGTCAATTGACTTTCGATTTTTTTGATAGTCTTGCTTATTTTATGGTTCTATAACAAATGACCGCGTGGTATAGTGCCATATAATAAGCTAAAAGATAAAAGGCTTTTAACCCACTTAAGTCGATGAAAGTTAAGTCAACTAAGTATTTTCCATGAGTTTTATAACAAAGGTTCTCCTTTATCAAGGCTGCATGGACTTATCACAAGCCAATGTAAAAAAATATATGTACGACAATTTTAATCTGAAGATGCTTCTCAAAATGGTGAAACACGTGTCGCAGTAATTAGTAACACAACAAGTGGAATAAAAAATTTGATAATTTTAATTTTACATAATTCTATCGTTACTATTTAATATCAAAAAACAAACAAAATATCCGATTTTTAAATCTGTATGAAGAAATATGTTTTACACTCATGTGGTGTTTGATATGTCTTTTAACATAATAGCAATGTTTAAATAAAATATATCATATCTGATTACTTTAAAAACATTATTGAAATTCTTGATGATTCCTGGTAATTTACTTATTAAAAATCTCTAATTTATTATCTGTAAAAAAAACCCCATCATTGTAAACTTAAAATGCAATTACTTTTCAAAAGGAAGTAAATTAAAATTTCCGCCTTCTAATTGTCTGGTACCTAAAAAACAAATTTCTAACCATATGTCTTAATGAAATATTAATGAATATGTTTTGAAAATCGGTCAAATTATAAAAATACCACTATTGGTAATTTCTTAATTATTAGGCGATATTTACTGTATTCGGTATTGAAATCGTTAAAGTCGGCAATCATTTGACTTGGCGGCTTGAGTACAAGATTTATGTTTCCTCCTCAGCAACCAGTTTGTCGGTGGTAATTATTACCTAATTAGATGTTACAATATTACTGAATATTGAGGTCATATAACACAGCATTATCTATGCAACAAAACTATCAATGTGCATGTTATATTTGAAGGCTAGAAATACTACAGATCGTGTTCAACAAACACTACGCTGACTAGCAAAGTGCAGTCTGAAACTTGCGATGTCGCCCTTCATGAAAGCATAACTTACTAGAAATGCGATATCGTATTGTTCCAAATCTCGCTGTGTGCGAAACGAATAACCTTTATTTTGGTATGTAATTATAAACAATACAATTGGCCGATACAACAGACGAGTTGAAATGTTCTTGGGACTTTCCGCTTACTCGGTTGCCCAGTTGACAGTTTGAAGTGACCCTTCCGTAGATTTATTTTTATCGACAGTGTTTTGCCCAATTGATGTAACCCTCAATATTGAAATTGTTCAGAAAAGAGTAAAAACTGTTTTTATCGAAAATATAATATGGTGATTTGCGCTATGAATCTTTGAAATGCACTCCTGTTTGCAGATACGAGATTATACGTAATGAGTAGCGATGTAATAATTGCTTACATCTAGCGGCCGGGTCAGAATTTTTAAACATAAAACTAATGTAAAATGATGTTTCCCTTCCAAAAAGTGGTCAATTTATTTTTCTAGTCTATATCATTTGGGCGAGACCTACTCTGTCGTATTTAAAATAACACCCAATCATTCACTCATTTTCGTATTTTTTGAGGGTTACATCAATTGGTCAAAGCTTCGTCGAATTATGTTTCTGAAGTTTTGTTCAAAAGCATTTGCTTTCTTACAAATGAAAACATGGATAAGTTATGTAGATTTCACGGCTTAAAAAAATCCCGAATTTCATTATACTTAACAGTTCGTCATAGTAGAATTGTGTTAAACCAAGTCCCAAAACATAGTTTTGAGAAAAATCGCGTTTGAAAGTTTGACTACATGTAATACTTATAGTTGATTTTTGATACATTTGTATTCAAATTAAAATAGTTTCATGTGTTGAGTGTTTCAATATTTTTTGTTTTTTTTATAATGTAACCCAACGTATACAGTCCTCCATTTTGGACTTGGTTTAAACGCATTCTCTATATTTCGGAAATTATTTGTACCAAGTCACGAAAATCTGACTTGATTCAAACCAATTCTCAAAATTTCTGTTTTTGCATGTATACTTGGTTCAAACATTGACTGCTTATATTTCAATAAATACTCAATAATTTAAGACATCGACTGAGGGTGATTGATGGAATTTCAATATCACATTTCAATTATTGAGATTTTGTACACTGTCCATCCATGCGCTCGAATGCCTGAAGATGTCGAAAGGCGAAACCCGGGTCGTTAGTGACAAAATACATCAAAGTGTACAAAATCTCAATAATTCGAATTTAAATACTCAATATTCAATAACAAAGATAATTGTCTTGGTTCATTCCTATGCCAGGATTCTGAATATGGGTCTAACTCAAATTTGGCAATAATGGACTTGATTCAAACCAATTCTACTATGACGAGTTGTCAGGTCGGTGGTGCAATGGTCAATTGATTTTTCAATCGAATTATGCATTTCTGTTCGAATGCATGGATGTTTGTGATGTCTAAAATTCCCTCCAACCCATTCGAACCTATAAACGGGGCTTAGCGAGAGCGATTAGCTAACCATTAGTCCTATCTTAGGCCCATTCCTGAATCCCTATGCTTCATAAAAAATGAAGTTTGAGCAACTTAGTAAAAATCAGTTCACGTAGAAAAAGTCTGTTAAGATATCTCCATTGCAAGACCATATACTCCACATTGACAGCGAACATGGTTAAAAAATATATTTTAAAAAAATACATCAATCAATTTGATTTGTTGCCGTTTCATAGATCGACACATTGCGTTTAGCATTACTGAGCGTTCATTCAAATTCAATAATGATTTACACCTCAAAACTTTATTATGAATATGAAATTGATCCTATCTTTTCTAAATTAAAATGTGGTACTCTCGGCCTTTTCTCCTGTATTATTTAATGTTGTAAAATGTGCATAAAAATAACAGTTGAAAAAAATAATACATAAACTAGTTCTGTAGTAATATAAACCAAACATGTGTAAGTATACTTGTATGTAAGCAATCCAAATCCTCATTGCCATGAGTTTAATGCTTCATCTTAATTGTTATCAATTAAAATATAAAAATAGTAATACCAGAACGATATAAACGTTATGTACTTCAATAAAAAAATTGTTACACGCTGCTATAATACATCTTAAAATAGAAAATCAACCGACTGTATCGTGTACTTATTGCATTAAGAATATAACTATAATTATTATCAGAGGCCTAAAAGATTTTTTCGTACATGAACAGGAAAACATAGGATTTTGAGTAATTCTTTTACACCGTTTGCATTTAAATATTTTGAAAAAAATCAAATAAGCAGCTGTAACAGCTTCTACAAAATGTCATATTACAGATAGTGTCTACTTGTGGTTGACGGTGAAAATCAAAGCGACGAAAGGTAATAATTTGTCGACTAATTCAAATAATGTCCAAATGCAGGTTGAGAGGGCGTAGCCCACATACATACACTCAGCAATTTAGTTTGTAGATACATATATTTAGAATTTGCATACTGCCACTGCGTGTAATCTAACAACATTACGAATAATTGACCATATATAATGCGCACTTTCCGTTATCTAATTTACTATAATTACCATTTTTAATAGATGGATGCATGATTAGTTTTTTAATTTAAAAATAAAATGTGTGTTTTTACATTAAAGGAACTTGACTACGAATTATTTTTTAGATATTCTGTAATAATAAATACTTCATAACACATATTAGAAAAATAAAAACTCTCTGAAACAGGAAATGATTAACACAGACATTTGGTAAGTACCTGATCACAGCAATGCACACAACTAGAAAGAAATTGTTGAAAGATAACATTTATTTTTAATTATTTTCCCGTACCATGCATCTTTCATGTGTTCATGTGACGATGTCATCACACATTCATTTTTCCGCTGTCTAGATTCGTTATACTTTTTGTCATTCATTTTTCTTAATCGACTAAGCGTCCTCAAACTGAACATACCGTAAAACAATATGAGTATTAATACTAACTATTGTTATGCGTAACTAGAAAAAAAATCTTTTGTATATAATTGGCATGCATATTGAAAACAGGAACACGCCAAATGAGAACCCCAGGTTATCACAATATTTATTTACAAATTATGTCTTACTTTATGCGAACAAGATATCAAAGATGATGCCGCAAGCAAAATAAAAATAGCACTAAATAATTGTAATGTATATTTTTCAACAAATGAGCGTAAACAATAATAATGGTTTTATAGAAATAAATACATTTGAAAATTTACAGCTATAATTAAATGAACATAGAATTTGTCGCGTTAAATAGTTGAATTTCTCAAACTAAAAAAATGCCCCTCCATACTTAAGTAACATAATATGAAAAATAATAAAACAACAAAATGTTGATGAAGTTGTAAACAATGTTACAATAATTAACAGTCAAAAACATTTATACACAAAAAAAGAGTTTTTATCTACAAATGCGTGTCAGACGATCGGGTGAGAAAACAACAGCAACACACAGTTTGATTTCCTGGTATTTTAAATTAGTCACCTTTCGGTAATACTAAAGTGTTACAAAAGTGCACAGTCTTCGTTCGATTCGTTAAGCTATTTTTCGGCTCGTTGTGATGAGTGAGTGGTCGTGAGGATATGACGCACGCCATGTTGCATAACGCAGTATAAAAATAATGCATTCTGATAATTTGCGACTAACTTATTTCGGAGAATATATGTTTCCTAGAAATAATAATGCATCTTCATATATTTTTTTCAACAAAAAGCTCGTTTACTGACATTGAATAGATTTTATATTTCGTATGTTTAATGAAGCTTTAAAAAATGAAAAGAAAACAAAATAAATAAATAAACTAAATGCCGTGAATCAATTAAATCATATTTAATTTGGATTATTGAGACCCGGGTTTCGCCTTTCGTCGTTTGTTACAAAATACATGGAAGTGTACAAAATCTCAATAATCCAAATTTGATATTGAAATTCCATCAAGCACCCTCAGTCGATGTCTTAAATTATATAAATCATATTTCATATATTCATCCGTCACATGTATGTAAACCAATGTTCCCAATATTTTTAACATTCTGGCAATTGAATATTAAAGTACTCTCAGTCACTTTAAATGTATTTACTGTTAATTCTTGGTGTAAAAGCATTATATTTTAAAAGTAAAACACAATCTTTTTGTACGACTGCCACAAGTTTAAAATGATCAGGACCGATTTCGCTCATCATGAACATTATCAACTGATAAAAATACAATCAAAATAGGGCTATTTATATAAAATTGAATGTTAATAATTACAAGGTATATAAAAAAATTGGTTCATGAACTAAGATAAGAATTTACAAAAACAAAAAAAAGTATTCTCAGTGCCTCCGGGTCCGGATCCAGGTTTTAATAAATTCAAATACTATATATTTTTTTTAAATACAAAAAGTGTTCAAGAATTTTTATTTAGTAACTCACAATTATAATTTCTCTATGAAAAAGGAATTAATTTTTTGATATATGTATAAAAAGTCACGTTTAACACAAAAATACGCGTACTCCTACGATTTTGAAATACTAGATTCGGACATTTATGGGTATAATGAGATTATGCTTTTTATGTCATTCAGATTTACTTCCCAAAACAGTAGCAAGTGTCAAGGATTTTTCTGCAAACGCTAAGCGCGCATTACACATTTTGATCTCTTAAATATAAATAGATCATGGATCAATAAATTTCCTTATCTTGACTTGGATTTTAATCAATGACATGTGATCATTAACGTAGATAGTACGACAACTATACTTGAAATTAATAAAATTCACAATGGAACAATACTGTCCGGCATGATTTTAATTGATTTGATTTTGAAAGATTTTTTATTGATTTTCTCTTATTATCTGAATTTGGTACTCTAGGCAATAATATGAGTAACTGGTTGTTTAGAAAATATAACGGGTACCTAGGTGATCGATACTAAGGCTGATGAGTAAGAGTCATATGGAAAAGATAACGTTAATATTGATGAATTTGCTGTTGTCTTATGGTTTTCAATATGAAACTTCATCTAGAAAAATCCTGTTCTCTTAAAAACAACTTCTTTCGTGATGCTCCATTAGAAGAACATAACGATGTTAAACATTGGCAGCGGACATGATGTAAAAAAAACTATAGCCTGAAATATTCAATATGAAAAAACATATACAAAAAAATATCAAGGGAAACTTAATTTGCAATAATTTTATGTTGCGAGCAGCCATTATTTGGCAGTAAGTAAGTCATTCTGCTAGCATTATAAAAATAAAAACTGCGCCTCTAGTGAAGAATTTATTTCGACGAAATCAACATGTGCATTCTGCCAAAATGCTGCACTTGTATTGTAATATATGTAACCATAAATACGGAAATCAATGAAAAAAATAGAGCCAGATGCTTCTGGAACTTTTAGTGAGTCATACCGAGTAAAAAAATGCTAAAGCTCTCATTAATAATACACAATTGCAGGAATCGCTCAGTGTACGACGTAGTTAGTAAAATTGTATTAAATTCAATATAGGTTACTCAATCACCAATATCCTAGTATCACAAAAAAATAGCACATATCATCAGTCTTTCAGTGCATGTAATTTAAATGTCTGTAACAATTGTAATAACTATTGCTATCAGCACAGAGCTTGCAAGAGTGCATTCGCAGAACATCAAAGCAAACATTTTTGTTTTTTTCCTCCTATTAGATTTGTTTACTGCATTTTTGGCAGCGATAGCGATTTTTAAGGATTGATGTAAAATTCCACAGTCGCCGTATTCGGGAATACCGGGGCCCAGATTAGGAGAACAATGTCAGAATTGAGAAGGCAATCGGTTATTTGAAAAATAAATAAACATCTATTAAACACGATTTCACCGACAGGTGTTTAAAGAGTAGGGAATTTTTTCAAGGTCACATGGTAGAAGTGAAACTTCTTGACATAGTCACGGAGATGGAAAGAAAATAAAATTGCCATAGCATAGGTTTTTTTACTTCGTAAAACAAAATGTTTGCTTCCGGTTTGTTTATGAATACTAATGAATATATAGTGTGTACATATTCAACATTTTTTTAAAAACACGCGACTGGTTTCGGTCAGCTAGCGAACACTTTCAACCGATAAAATCATTTTCGTCGTTTAAAAATTCCCGCTAACCGAGAGAAACCAGTCATAATTTTATAATAGATAAAATCTAGAATATGTACGTACTTTATATAGTTGATTTGATTTCGCTCTTCTTTATCCCCTTTGCGGTTGACAATGTCTACCTTACTAATAACGTCAAAGCTTCTCGTTGCATTGCTCGATCGGAATAAATGCATAATTAAGTGAATAAAATATTTCATTAATAATTCTGAATATGATTCATAATATATGTAAAAATTGCGATACTATCAACATTATCGCTGGGTCAATTATGTATGAACATAAATTTGTTTAAAAAAAATGACTAAATCCGTCACAACGGTTTCATCACAATGTCGGTCGCGTTACACAATCAACCGAGCGGTCGCGATCGCTTTGTATGCGTTATAAAACGCATCGAACTCGCAACTCGCAACGCAGGCACGCTGGGCTCGGCCCTATCAACGCGAATATAGGTCATGTCGAAATGCAGCATGAGAGCTTAACCGATATTGCGTTGAAAACGATATTTTTATAACCTATCTAACCGAGTGAGCCTAAATTTCGACGGCATTCGTAGCGCTGTCAAACTAGGCCTCATTCTCCGCAATTAATACGATTTTTTTAAATATACGAAGTAACTATTCACATCTACGGAATCTGTGGACAAGAGAATATCAGGAGATCGACCTATTATCATCAACTGTTATTAAATAATATATATGTCACATATTCATTTTTTTGATCGATTTTTGTAACGCATTTCCGTTGAAAAAAAAACATAATAGAATAAACCGCGTAATAAAATTGCATGTCTCATTTTGTACTTGTAAAAAAAACAGTGTGTTATATCGCTTTAGCAATCAGAATAGATTTGTTGCAATGTCTAGATATAAATAAATACACCATTGAATATTCTTTATAAAGACACACTACGCAAAATATTTTATAATGTGTGATATAATCATTTTTAATTTGTAGTAAAGCTATTATGTAATAATGTATACACATGCATAACAATAAAATGAAAATCCATACACAGAAGGGAATAAAATATGAATATTTAGGTACAAATCGTAACACATAACTAGATTGATAACATGACTGATGGGATATTTATTTAAAAACAATATATTTATTAGAGCTATTGATTGAATTGGCATTTACTTGGTAGAACTCCATTATAATAGTATAAAATATCAAAGTATTTAGTTCTACAAAATGTTGTAGAACTAAATAGTTTGATATTTTATACTATTATAATGGAGTTATTTACAAATTTTCCATATTTTTACATATAGATAGAGAAGTTATTAATATTCACAATTAAATAGTATTCCTATGTCTAGTATAAGAAAAATGCTACAACACACGCAAAACGTAAAGATTGAAAATATTCCATGTTATTATATTATCAAATTTGTTGAAATTGCAGAAACTCTGATTCTACACTAACTATTTAATATCCTCATTGATTGATTTAATTATCTTTTCTTTAGTTTACTCGAAAACTCATACATAACAGTTCACAACACTAACTTCAATAAATTGAATATCCAATCCTTTTTGTCGAGATGACGAGTGATAAAAATAATTTTGAACCGCCAAAAAATCGGAAACATTGAACCCAATAACAGTGACACATAGCAAGCATTTCGCAGATATGTATAGAAAACAAACTTTATTCATAAATAAAACGATGCAGATAAACATCATTTAACATCCAGGTCATTTTTTATCGAATAAAGGATGGTCATAAGAGTTGTTTATTTTTCAATTATGCAATACCTTGCAATATAAACGCATTATTGTTTAAATAGAATAAAAAATATTCTACATTATGGAATTTCTTAAAAAATATTATGGTTAAGATGTACTAACCAATATTTTTCTCAGAATAGATAAGAGATATAATACACAGGCTTAGGCTCTTTCTTATTATTGCAATTTTTGTGCGTTTTACGCAAGATCGAGCGGATTAGATAACGTGGTTTAGTGCCTTATTTATTTCTCGCAAATTTACTGCGTATCAATAAATTAAGTACGTTCACAAAATAAAAGGTATTTTGTCTCGTCGTCACCATAATATGTCGGACTTTATTCATTATGTTGGAAAAAAAATGTTTTATTTACTATCTGAATCCCGACTTATTCCATAAAAACTTAACTTCTACAACTTAATATCATATTGTACGGTAAAAAACGGTTTCAGTTCATATGTTTGTACAGTATTTCCTATTATAATATTAAATACTGGTAATAAAGATACAGAAATATAATTGATATTTTATTGGGACGCTGACGCTTTCATTTTTGTTGAATTGATGGTCAGTATTTTGTTACAATTACTTAATAGCAGTTTTAAGATAAATGGTCTGCATTTTTTGGTTAAAATAAAACCGTTTCAATGTTTGATCATATTCATAGTAGGTATATTTATTACGAGGAATTTGTAATACTTCTTTTTGCTGGGTATTGTTTTATTTACAGTGCATTAAAAAATAACTTTGTATTAAAAGACACTTAAGCTAAAAGATAGAAAAGACAGCAGGATGAATAAATGGTTATTTTTTTAACGTATGTCACATGCTCTTATAATAATTAGTGCAAATAAAAATATTTAAATAAATTAATGTTCCTTGTTGAAAAGCAATGTTTTTGTTTATATTTTTGGTATTCGGCTACAAGATTTAAATACTTAAGAGTACTTTACCTGCCTATTTATCCAATTTGAGTGGTTGATACGTCAAAACAATAAACAAAAATAACAACATCCTATCTTATATGAGATGAGAATGCAATATGTGTTGAATACGTTGCCGATTAAAAATAATTGAAATGTCAAGTAGTAACTCACTTCGTTGTGAATTTTCTTCGCATAAATACGCAGGAAGAGCGTGAGCGTGCTAGCGTGCACACGCGTGTCAGCGCGCTCACCGGCGTCCGATCGGCGATCAGAGATCACTCACGCGCGGAAAGATCGACGCTGCATCTCAACGGGACAATCCGAAGTGTCCGCGGCGCTAGCATTACAGGTGGCGTCGCCGCGCGCGGGCATAATACCGCCTACTGACCGAGAGAGCGTCGTTCGCTTGTAGCGAGCGCTGACTGAAGATATACCGTCGCGGCGGCTTCTCGGAAAAACCGAAATGCGGAAAAGCGGCCGGGAAACGTGCGCCGGAGGACGAAGGAAGGACGAGGACGGCGATAGGAGGTGTTTCCTCGGCGTCTCTTTCACTGCACGCCTCCGCGCCTCTCGGCCCGCCGGCACAGACGCGAGCCTGCTACCCCCTCGCCGTAGACTCGGCGCGGCGTAGAAAGGCGTAGAGCCTTCTACGGTAAATGGAACTGCCGTTCTGCGATAACGATGCAAAACTATGAAAACTTTAGTGATGCTATTCAATGGTTTTTGCGTTTTGAAAATAATAATAATTTCTAATAATTACATGAATATTTGAACTTTACTATTGTTGCAATAAATATTATAAATTGATGGATCGACAATCTTTTATACAGAATTTAATTTATTATTTAATATGGATTTTCAGCAAATAAGGCGAAATATTATTTCACCTTATTCGTGAAGTTAAGTGCTTCCTACTTTAAAAAGAAATACATTTATCCCGTAGTGACTTATTGTGGCTTACACACATTTTATTATTAATATATATATATAAGCAATTTATGTGCAGCCAATATTAAATTAATTTTTCGAAACATTTCTTCAATTTGCAACGGAATAATTAAAATTACAAATATGATTTTGCTTAGAAAAACTATTTGCATAGATTCATTTTACAATTACTACGAGACAGATTCATTTTAAATTGAACCAAGGGCTTTAAGCCTTACATACCTTAATCAGCCCATCTGGTAACATTTAGATTCGCAGTGGTACTGGAGATATACACCGGTCCCTCGTTGATCCCATGGATGATCGGTTCCGCTAGATAGACTTGTAAAGCGAAACCGTGTTAAGCGAGACTTACAAATATATGCAAAAGAGGGGGATAGGTTACTTTTAGAAACAAAATCAAGAAATAGATACGTATTTAATAATTTATTGAAAAATGTTATAAAACATAGCTAAAACCGATTATCCATTGTGCCGCTCTCACTAAAATTTGTTTTTTTCGTCTTCACAGGAACCATGTTGAAGCGAGTACGTTGTGTATTTATTAAATAATTTATGTGATTTGTATAATGATTTTCATTCGTTCTTTTTATATCCGATTACCTTATTCTATTTCGCTCAACTTAAATTATTAAAATGTGTTTTATGACATGTGAGTAGTAAAAAAAGAACAAAGTTAGTATAAACGCGTTCGTAGGTTCGGCTACTAGTAACATTGACCCAAATAATTGGTGATAAAGTGTCCCCGATACACTAAAACGTTATCACGGCTCATGTACGTACCTACCTACTAACCGCATACATTTTTTATTATCTTTGATAGTAAAATAACACACTTGTGTTATATAAGTACAATAAACATATTTCAAAATTATGACACGCATATTTAATGCATAATACATTTTGCCAACGCATAAAATGGTCTAGCTGAAAGCAAGCAAGATAATGAAGGATAAGCAGCCCATATCTAATAAGATAAGGTATATATGTGTGTACAAATTTTGTCTATGACACACCTGGTGACAATTTCGCAGATTCAATTTCTGATTCGGCCACATTGTGTATCTTTTTCTCATCGGTTAGAATTTTTAGAAAAGTGTTTATGGAAATTATATTTAAATATATGATCAATTATTGGAATGTAAAAATACCACATTAAGAAATTAAATTGGTTTACCTAATTGCAATATACATTTCTTGATTTATCTACCTCTCTGCAACTCTGCACACACATACACTATTTCTCTATCTCTCTCTGTTGACGCTTCCGCAGAGAGACATCGTAAGTGTTTAGTAAAATTTTGCGCAAATCATTCATTCTCTCTCTCTCTCTCTCTCTCTCTCTCTCTCTCTCTCTATCTGAACATCAAAGTTTTACATGAATCTTCGATTAGCGTCGATTTCAAACATATTCAGCACTCAGAAATTGGCATAATATTGTCATTTGCTATGATAATTTAGATTTTGTAAAATAACATTTATATTATATTAAGCAGAATCAGATTTTACATTGTCAATATTTTTGGTCTTGCGAGTTTATATTTACAGAATAAAATAAAATGCTTGCGACATTTCCTGTGATGTCTCGAATATTGAAATGCATTAAAAATAAAAGTATGTATTATTACGGTGACGACTGCCTCTATAGGAATTTTCAGATGCAGCAGCAGAGAGGCACGCAGTCCAACCGTTGAGGGGCGTCGCGGCGCCAAAATGCGTCGACGACGCCGTTCCACTGTGCGTAAGGTTAGTTTTCGACCCGCTTTCCGCGCCTGCCTCTCCGCTTACCGGCCGCTCGGAAGCAGCGCTGGACGTAGGCGGCGCGAGGCGAGCGGGGCAGTCGAGGTCGAAGGGCGGGTCGAAAGGGAGGGCGGAAGGGTGGTTAAGGAAGAGCATCGAGCAGCGATCAGCCCGGGCGCTCGCGACACGCAGGCGGGGGGGTGCTAGTCGGGAGCGGGGTGCTGCGCCGACGGCTGCCGCATGGTAACACCGACGATCCACCGCCCACACGGAGATCCCCGCCCACCCTTCGCGTCCCATCGTGGATTGTTTATCGAATGCTGCGACCTCTTTTTGGGTAGGCAGAGCTAATGACAGTCAAGTGGCTTCCACTCTATCTGAAGAAATCCCTACGGTACGGTGAGTTCTGCATCCGAATCTGACAATGCTATTCGCCGAGCGCTTCTACTTCTAGGTAGATCAAATAACGCAGGGAAATTTTATCAATTGTTGTTCCAAAAATCCAAATTTATTTAATTGTTATGCCATAAGTCGATAAATAAAGGTTAAACTAATTATAGATCTTTTATGAAACTTTCAAATTTTGTCTATTATTGATGGAATGACATTAACAAATTATAAAAAAAAACACTTACTATACATAAGTATGTTCAAAAAGTTGTATTTGCTGACTGATCTATTTAAAATCTTTTCTGAAAAAACAACTTTTTCACTATTTCAATTTTATTGTTAATTAGCTTAAATCTCGCAATCAGTGGCAGAATAAGCACTTCGTAGGCAACAGCAGTCGCAACATAATTTGGAGGCCCTGTTTTTCGGATAATATGAAAAGACTGCAGAATTACTTGTAAAATTAAAATAAATATTGAAAAATAAATTAAAAGTATATGGGTTATAAATTATATAAGTTATTTTTGAGGCCTCTAAGATTCGGAGGCCCCAAGCGCAGGTCTCATGCGCTTGCGGTGCAATCCGCCACTGCTCTCAATAAGTTATAATTTTAATATATTATGATGGAATGTGTCTTTCCTCATTGTTATTAAAAAGCTTTACCACTACTTACAAAATTTAAAAAATTTATTAAACATAATCTGTGTAACGATTTTTTTATTATAAAAAGACGTTTGTAACAAATTACTCTGTGTATTTGACCCAGAGGTAAAAACATCGAAAGTACAAATATAAAATACAAATGTGGAAAAAAAAAATAGTGTCATTGTTCTAAAAAATGTTTTCCCTACCATGAACTGAACAGGTTATAATTAAATAAATGAGTCATGAGTTTTGACGATCTAAAATAATGTGGTAAATTGATTTAGAGATATACGACTATTAACAACACATTTTTTACAAAGCCAAGCCGTTGCACAAGCCTAAGGCACTTACTTGATATCTAAATATATATTAAATTCATAAGTGGTATGAAGCGTAATGTGTTCTAAATACACTAGGGCCTCGTATAACACGGTTATATGGTTCCACAAAAACGTCGTGTAATACAAATCCATGTTATACGAGGTTTGAAGTTCATACAAAATTAGAGTATGCGTTCCAAAAAATATCTAGGTTTGTTAACACTCTTTATTTTTTTAAATAAACAATCGAAGAAATATACATTCACGTATTTATTGAAAAAAACATTAATAAAATATAATAGATCATTCATTCATCATCGCTATCCCTTACAATTCTATATGTTCGACTCTTTTTCGGGATCGGTTGTGATTCACAACTTGTATTTTTGTATTTATGCTTTAAAAATTCTGTAATAAGCGATCGTTTGCTTTGAGAATATAAATCTTTACGTATTTCGTGATAAGGGGCCAAGATCTGTTGTAATTCTTTCTTTAACTTCAAATTTCTTTCCATTATAATATGATTTTCTATAAACAAATGCTAACACCGTGTTATATAAAGTGTGTTGCACGAAAATAAAGCTACGCTATTGTAATTCATTGTAATTCAATGCAGTTATGGCAAAGAAAAGTTTAGGGAACGAACATCGATGGCGATTTATTCTACAAAATGAGTTATAGATTGACAGCTAAGTAAAATTGTTTACTTTTTGATATCAAATGATTTCCCATTCAAGTTATATCAGCTCACATACTAAGCTAAATCGGGCAGCTTGTTTTTTTAACTTGATTTGCTGCACAATGTCTCGATCACTGATGCATAATCAACATAAGCAACAGTTGTTGCGTTCCTCGCAAATGCCACCATTATTCTAAGATTGACAAATATTCATATGATAAAGAAAGGCATGGTGTCGCAGCAATCTATGTATAAAAATTGTTCACAGGTAACGAAACTGTTATCGCGTTGGAGGTTTGTAAGTTTGCTGTAACCAATCGCGAATGTCAAATTTGTTCCGGAGAACGAAAATAGAAGTCAGGGGACATCAAAGAGAATTTCCCCGACCTTTTGAACGGGAAATCAATTTTCGAGGAAACGATTATACGGTCAGGTGAGCGTTTCCTGTTGCGAGATGCCGCCGCCACACTCTTTCAATCAAAAACCAGAAAAATGACAAAATATCACAGCCTGTTTTTACGAAGCCAATGAAAGCCCCAATTTCCATGCAGACATTCCATTGGCTAGCGTTTAGCGCAAGCTACATGGAAGAAAATGTCCTGCTGTAAGGTGGTTAAACAAGGTGAAAATAAAAATGGGTACTTTATTTGGGTTGATAATTCAATATTTTCAACATTTTTCACTATTAATCAATAAAAAAAACAGTAACTATAATAGCTAAAGCCATGCTGTAGACTTATTTTGATGATTGATATTATAATTTAAAAAATGAGACATTTTATAAACAAATCAACCAAACAATTCGTATCCATTCGGTTGGACGGTGAGATTAGCGAATTCCATCGACACGCAAAGTGAAATAGAGAAATCCTATATAAAGTGTAGATTAACTATGAAAAAGATTTAGGATAAATCGTTACAGTGAATTCAAAGATATAATTATATGGCAAAACAAACTCATATCAATCAAAGACTTGAGAAAAAACAAACACCTTTCTATTCCAAACACATGTTGCGTGGCATCTAACAACATGTTATCAATGAATAAAAATATGTTTAAAAAAGGCTGAATCCTCTTTACATAAATAGCTGTGCATCCATAAATGAAGATACTCGCTTAATTTGTATAAACACCAAGAAAAACGTTTCCGTATACCAATATCAGAGATAATTGAAGCTTTAATAAACACAATTCAATCTATCATTTAGTACAACAATATTTATTATAAAGGTTAACATATCCTCTTGAAATTGAATATCTTTTATATAAGAAAAGAAAATGAGTACATGCAATAAATACTTTAAGTATCTAACTTGAATATTGATATTGTGAAAAAAAGACTAAAAATTCTTGGAAATTATGTATTATATTGCACCAGCAGAGATACCAAAATATACCTGCAACGCAATTTCCTGGACCGAGCGCATAAAAAAGCAGGTAAATTTAAGCATAGATGAAAATAATATAACCTTGTAATAAATTGCTTATAAATTCAAAACACATAATTGTACAGCACGGTCCTTGAACTGTGACAAAAAATGCATGCATAATATCGCAGGATATAATGAACCCATTAATCCGAAGTTTTTTCGTCGCCATTATCCAGTCAGTCGGTTTTGTTATTGCAGAGGCGTATTTCATGTGCAACGATCTCATGCTAGGCGAATCCTAATGCCAAAAAAACTTCCACATGACGGTCATAAATCATTCATGCAGGTTTTACATCAGAATGCACCCACACACCAGCGCCGATTCGCTTATCATCAAAGCGGAATCGGTCCATTAAGAGCGGCAGCATATTTGGCGTGTGATTGAACCTGCGAGAACAAAAACATGCAGAATTTATTATGCCGACAGCGGAGCAACCTTGACTTTTGCATAATAACACCATTACCTGTGCGCACAAAAAACATCGCATCCATCACGGCGAAAAGGCATGCACCTCGGAAGAAAAAACACAACAAAGCCATGAGAATTAGAGTCATAAAAAATTCGGCAATGTGGATAATGAATATCATAAAAACTAGCTCTGCAGCATTGCAGATGCGCCAGAAAAAAAGTCGACGGAAATAATAATGATGATAGAGTCCGGGCGTTGTTGCATACAACACAAGAATGAACCATTACTGACAAAGTTCAAGAACAAACTCGCTGCGACGTCAGCGTAGAGAAACCGACAGCAAACAGCATTCAAAAAAAAGCTAGAGACGAAAACAAACCAGAAAATGCGCCGAAGAAAAAACCTTGCATTCTGCCGGAGTGATGTAATATTCCAGGTGACCACCCGATACGCGGGACTTTAAAACAAGTTTCCCTTTCTATAAAGTAGAATCGTTGCGTTTCGGCGGAAACTTAGAGGGTATTCATTTTTAAAATTGATAATACAGAATTAAAAGTGATATCTGTGTTATTCCACTAGCTGTGTTACTAAATGTCACACGTGTTTCGCTTTTTCAAGAAGTATTTTCAGACTAACTATATCGCAAGATTATTTATTTCTAAGGAAAACGAAAATTCTAATTCTCAACAGAAAAAACGTTGTTTACCTTCGAAATAAATAGCGTTGCGATAAAATACGTCTGAATATCCTTCTTAAAGAAACGAAACACGTGTCATATTTAGTAACACAGCCAGTGGAATATCAAAGTTGTAAATTTTAATTTTATTATTATTAAACGTTAGATATTCTTTCATACTATAATGAAAAAGATAATTCTATATTAAAAATGAATTTCCATATATTCCACTAGTTGTGGTCCAAATTATTGTGACACCACTTCACCTCTTTGAAAGTATCTTCAGACTAACCGAATTGTAAGTTTTTTTGTTTACAACGTAGGTATTGATTCTTAATTTCAACATTTTTAATTTTTACTGTTAAAGAAAGGTATCTCAATGGAAGTTTTTCTACGAGAACTGCTTGTCACTCAGTTTTGCTCACCTCTCTTTTTTGAAGAGAGTAGGAATAGAAAAGATAAGGCTAGGACAGGAATACTGGTCAACTAATCGATCTCGCTACGCCCCGTTTCAAGGATCTGATGGGTGGGAGCCAATATGAGGCATCACAAACATCCATGCCTACGAACAGAAATCTATTGAAATATTGTCAATAATAATCGATAGAAAAAAACAATTGACCACTGCACTACGGACCCGACAAAAATCTCCCTTCATTTTTGTCATTCGAATCGACGTGTAAGGACAAATTAAAACCTTACGATAGAGTTAGTCTGAAAATGTTTCTCAAAGAGGCGAAAGCCATAAGTAGTAACACAGCCAGTGAAATAACAAAGTTTTCCTTTCGATTTTAGGATTAACGAAAAATAATAATATTAAATAGATACATTAAAAAGTCAGAATGAAGCATCGCAATTCATCGGTAGCTCACGTTAAATAGTTTGAACGCTCGAAGAGAAATGTGAATTTACATATTTCTTTCGACTTATACGAGGCTAAAATGAGAATTCCGCCATTTTTGAGAATGTCAAGCATTATGTTCTTGATCATTTTTTGTGGAATCGTTTACGTGAATTGCTCGTTCTTCCAAAGTGTAGATCCAGCCTGCCAATGGGGATACCACTGATAAGAGCTTTAATAGTTCATATTCCGTGTGGACGTGAGTGAGTTCAGACTAGCACTATTTTTAAAGTAGATTTTGTTTGAAGTTACTAGGTTTTTCTTGCCAATTTCTAATGTTGGCTATTTTATATTTTTTTAATATCTTTTTAACGTTTTCACACTGCAAAAACCATAAATTTATAATTTGTAATTTTTGTAATGTATGTATTTAAAATAAAATAAATAACCAATCTCAACGCGAAAAAGGCAAAAATCATCAAGATATTGGAAATTGCATTACATCATGCACGTTTAGGACTGTCATATTGTATGTATATATGGAATATATAAATCTAATTTTAATCGTCGCCCTATCTTTCTATCCTTTCTCTCTCAGAAAACGAGAGGTCGAACGAGGGATTAAAAATCAGTTCTCGTTGGTTGTGGTAGCTGATTAAGTTCATATATTGTTGTGATAAATTTTATTTTAAATTTATTATACATAATATATAACATTGGTTTTGTGATAATCTTAGATACGACATATTATTTACCATGAAACTATCTATTAAAATGACATAAATTTACATAAAATTGTAGGTAATTTTAATAAAAATTGGCAAGTAAAATTCAAATTGAAATATCAATGTTTTTATAAACGCAAATCGTGTTTTCAAATGTCGTTAAGCATTATCAAACATAACCGACGACGTTTATCGTGTGTCAATTATAAACGAGCCGTTCTTTTTTATGCCAGTCCCGTACCAATTATGGGAAATGTGGTCACAAGAATAATAGCACACATTCGGCGTGCAACTAAGACCGAATGCGGTAATGGAGCGATAAAAAAGCACATTGCAAACGAGCGCAACAAAACAACTCATATATACATACACACACACACACAGTCATCCACGGTCATCGAGACAAAAAATATAAAAACTGAATTGCAACTAAAAATAGCATAAGCAAATTGTACTATGAGCAACGAGGAAAGGGGAGGAGAATGGCAGGCGATGATTTTTGGAAGCAACAGCAAGAATGCGGTGCATCGGAGGTATATCGTTTTACCACCGCACGGCGGCGCAGTACAGCCCGATTTTCCAACTCATATATAATAAGGTACATATTATGATATTTTACTTCATATAAACTTTTCATTTTCGATATTTCTAGTTTCAGTTTAATTTTTAACTTATTTATTCAATATTTACACGAAATATTGAATAATTTTTACACTTCTTTTGAAGACAACGAAAAACATTGACGCGGGTAATAAATACGGAATTTCTAGAAGTTGGTATTTGAAAAAAGAAAGGTTTTTTTTTCAGAAACGTTTTTTTTTCATGTATCTATGATCTAACACAGTGGTCGGCAATCTTTTGAGAGAGTAGGTGAAAAATTTATTTGGTTAGTTTAAAAAAAAATATTATTTTTTAAGAAACAATTCTACTTTTATTAAATAACATATATATATATATATATATTTATATATATATCGACTTTGGAAAGGAAAAAGGACGTAGCCCACACACAAAAAATATTGTGAATAGCCCAAACAAAACGTGTATTAAATTTTATTCATTGTGATTATCAAAAAAACAATACTTTGAAAAGACGGAGGGACAAGTTATTTTGCCCGTTTACAGTCGATATATTTACATAATTGTATAAAAATATACTGTATCAGCACGTTTTGTGTGAGTTATACACATTATTTTTTGATGTGGGTTAAGTCCTTTTTCCTTTCAAAAGTTGATATATATATATATGTATATATATATATATATCTCGATGGCCTAGTTCCATAGTGATACAACTAGAAATTGGCAGTTTTGATATATGACCGATCAAAGTTTTGACTCATCTAAACTGACTCGTAAAAAGTGATTATTATTTGTATTACTTTTTTATTCAAATAGGTGGCCAATAGTTTATAGTTTTAGGATTAAAGGTTGTTTCTTAATAGACGCCACGATTCACAAAAATATATTCCCACAATATGATATTTCGATATGTATGTACCAATATGGAACTGAGAAATTATTTAATGTAGCTGATTTTCATATGGAAAAATCTCTGCCTTCTGAGAGAAAAACTGTACATTTTACAAGCTGTACTGTTGTGTAACTGTAGAAGAGTGGTGTTCTAATATAATGGCTAACATCACATTTCACTCCGAACATCAAATTTTCGACTTATCGTCATATGGAACTGAGCCATCGATATATAATACCTATATTTACATATGTTTAGCTAAATGCAAATTTATTTCAAATAAAAAAATATAATATATTAATTATATTGGTGGCTTTGTTGGTTTTGAATTTGAATGCCACTTTGCTTAGTGAAGTGCTTTGTTTGGATGAATAATGTCGTTCAACATTGTAAATTTGAGAAGTTAAATTATATAAACAAATAGTGCTCACAACACGTTAACAAATGATTATTATTTACTCATTTTAACTTTTTTTTTTAATATTCGTATTTTCAATAAATAAACAATATTACAATTTGTTTTTCGAATATTTTTTTCAACTCAAAATGTTGTAGTGGATAATTCAATAATCCGCGGGTAGTATAGGTTACCGACCACCGATCTAATAGTGTCTAGGCTTCAACTGTGCAATGGTATTATTTTTAAAATGTTTACTTTAGAAATAATGTAGGATGTAGGTATTTTGATATGAAAAATAAAGCAATATGCTGATATTCGGATAAAATTTAATATTTTGATTTCTTACGAAGCGAAGCACCATAGTGTGTAAATACATCGTAGATTTTAAGGCTCTACGCCAAAAAAATGTATTTGGGTACTATGTGCGTACCACATATTATATTATAACGACTCATTTGCAAGTATGTTTATGAATCGCAATCCAAAAAGATATTATAAACTAGAGTAAAAATAAATTACTGATATCTCTGTAATCAATAAATCGAAAAACTATGAAAATAAATACTCAAACAATATTCAAAAAAAATCTTCGATTTAGCTTCAAATTATTTTCACCGTTTTCAAAGTAGAAAAAAGGGATTGGGTGTTCTCGCACAGTATGGGTATATTTTATTTGCTACGAGAACAAAAACTTTCATAAGACTTTTAACCTTACCCCGAACGGCGTAAGAGTTTATTCAGAAAAAAAAATATTTTGTGCTTATACTGAAAAGGTTATAAATAAACATGGTCCATTTATTGCACACTGCAGACCTTTAAGTATTTTTTCCGGCAACACTGACATGAATTCAATAATGTTTTTATCGTAACAAAATTGTACCTACCCCTTTATTCTAATCAAAAGAGAAAAAATTATTTCTACCATATACTGTATTAACTACTGATGATTTTTACTGCTGGGCAATGGGAAAATAAGTAAATGACCAAAACATGTATTTGAATTGATAGTGAATTTTAATTCTACAAACAAAACAAAATGGATGTATTCGAGTACAGTACCGACACAATCAAATAATATTGCGAAAACTTTGTAAATTACAAGTTTGAAAAATTTCACTAATAAGCTTATGTATTAAATCTTTTGTTTGTTGAAATGAACTGGACGGTGTTAAGCAATAATCGATCAACCGCCTAAACGTAGTTTTGCGCTATATGCATTTCAAGTTTAAATGTATTTTGTTTTATCATGATAATGGATACAATTATGACTTATTACTTTTTTGAATTATTCCTTATAAATACTATGTTTCATGAAATCAGTATAATTGTAGTATATTGTAATATTGCTTTATTGAATATTATTGAAAAAAGTTGATTGTAATTTTGCATTAACAATTTATGTGACAAATTTGTGACTTAGTTGATTTTACATTATAATTAAGTTCGCACCAACTTATCACAATCTAGATACTCAGGAATTGCCAACCAGATGGATCAGGGGTTCTCAACCAGTGGGGAATTCCTCCTAGAAGGAGTTTTAGAGTTCCAGGGTGGGAATTGCTGCCGTTAGAAGCAGGTTATCTTAGGAACGGGGGAATTATATTCTGAATATTGGTGAAAGGGGGGAATGAAGTAAAAAAGGTTAAGCCGCAAATTAAATATATAGTATATTGATTAAATTGGCGATTACCTGGTAGAACTTCATTATACTAGGATAAAATATCGAAGTATTTAGTTCTACAAAATATTATTAGTTTGTTGATAACTATCGTCAGAACTATGTTCTGACGATGACGTGAAACCAAAATAGCTATTTAATATGTATCCTATTAAATATATTATGGATTGCGGCTTGAGCCGCAAATTAAAAATATTCTCTATTTGGATTCGCTTACAGTATCCAATTCTTTTGTGTATGCCAACCACATTTTTGCTAAAGTCGAACCTGGGTTAAAAAACTGTGCTTTGAGTTTTCCACAACAGTAGTGAGATTTATTGATTGAATCGGCATCTACTTGGTAGAACTTAGTAAGATTTGTATTCGGAAAATTTATTAATGTGTTGAATAATTAAATATAATATATTTTGTAATGTTCAGGAATGTCGACTGATTTATTTTTAGCAGAGGAAATTAATAAAAATGATCTTAAAAAGACCTATGCATTCAAATCTTTCAAATAAATTAAAAGCAATTTCATAAACTTTAAAACTTGGCAACACTAAATTGATAAAAAATATAAATACTTTACACCAATATTTTATTGTGTTTAATTGACAATTATCCATTTAGCACCAAAATTTAATGAAAAATGGCAAATGCATTTTGCAATAATCAATTAAGCAACAGTGTATGCACCACAAAAATTCAAAAAATTAATACGCAATAATCAGCTAAGTAACATGTGAATTTGACAGTTCGCGATGTGATCAACAGTTATGAATTATATTCGTTTCAACCTATATTATCCATGAATTCTTCTTGTAACTTCATTAACAGTAATATAGGTATATTTTGCGATAATCAGATGAATGCTTTATAAGAATATATATGCGAAAAAGACAAAACAAAAAGTGATACAAGTTCACGTTTGACAACGGCGGTCATAATGTTTGGTGGTTAACTGTTTATTGCAAATCGGAAATCACTCGTTTCATAACATGTACAATTTTTGCAAGCCTAAAAGGTGACTTTACTCGACAAATTCCATCGAACTGCATATTCTAAATTGAAGATTATTCAGCTTGACGTTTACATAAAAATCGTAAAAATTTAAAAATGTCGCTTAATTGATTATTGCTTAACAACCTCCAACTATTCTATTTAGTAATTTAAGACATCGACTGAGGGTGCTTGATGGAATTTCAATATTAAATTTGGATTATTGAGATTTTGTACACTTCCATGTATTTTGTCACTAACGACCCGGGTTTCGCCTTTCGGCATCTTCAGGCATTCGAGCACACGAATGGACTCGAACTGAGAGACAGTAAACAGTATCTAACGCTTATATAGAAGATACAAATGCGACAAATATCATTTACGAGGCAATACATTATACGTCTGAGAGCAACACCGATACCTGAGTTAAAATTTCGGAAATCGCCTTAATTCTTATTTTGTAAACACCATATTACCAGAGTGGCGAATTGCCGAAGGCGAATAGCCGCTTTTCAACTTCTTTTAGAAATACCAGTGATTTTACAATTATAATAGTATTGTGGGTTTTGACGGGATGTAATTCGACGAATGGGTAAATATATACAATCATTCCACATTTAGTGAAATCTGTTAGGTGTTTCAACGTATCGGATATAATAGCGGAGAATTAGGAAGGTTCAGCTGCTCATTCAAGATTGGTAAGGAGTATAACTGGCCTCTATTAATTTCTAAAATTTCCTGATAAAATAATTTATGATCCCCCATGTTTTTATGCAACAGTTTAACCCCATCATCCGCATCCGGTCGTTAGTGACAAAATACATGGAAGTGTACAAAATCTCGATAATCCAAATTTATTCTATTTAGACAAATAATATAAATCAATACTTTTCCTTTTTTAGTGAAAACTGTTTAAATATAGATAAATTTCGTTAATTTTGTAGATCTTATTGTAACCTTTGGGTGAATTTTTTTTAATTCCAGAACACTTATAAGTAGCATTTTGGACGATGTAAGATGGAATGCTTTAGTCGTTCACATTTTTTTAAGAGTTATCTCTTTGTCATATTTTTAATAAATAATTTTTCTTTTGTCGTGAACTCAAATTGAAATTTCTTGTTTTCTACGGAGGAAGCAATCATTTCACTGACTTTAATTTTCATTTTCTAATTAATTTTAAGTCTCAATAAAAATGTCATAGTTTGTCGCCTCGCGTTTTTCTTGAGTAAATTTTATTCGTATCCCTTTAATTATTTTGCACTGAAAACGCACAAATTAACATCAACATTAACATTTATATTGATTATTTTATCTAGTGTCTGTTTACAAGTGATACGGAAACGGTTCTGATAATTTCAAAGTAGTGTAGAGAAGAATTTGTAAAAAATATAACCGTGTTATATAATTCTTTTGGTTACATACATTTGACAGACTATCCGTGATAGTTATAATGTATTTGTGAATAGAAAAACCATATAACAACGCCACCGGCAGACAAGTAACAGGTATCGGACTAAAATCCACAAGTCATCTAAAAACTAGTTCACAATGAAGTGCGAATCGCGTCTATGGCAATGTCTGGAGGTAAAGTATGACGCGTGGCCAAGTAACTTTATTTGTACCGTCTGATATGGCAATGCTTAAATCAATTTATCTTTTATACAAAGCCACACAACTAGATATCATTTCCATGACTCACCACATTGCCGAAGAAAAGATTTGCACAAAATTATATCATAAACTAAGCTTCAACTTCTTGCGATGTACATACCTTTAAGAAATATAATATTTGTACACATCACATAGGTACCTGCTACCAAAAGAATAGAAGCATGTGAAAAACAATGATTAATCGAAATAGTAGTAAGTTTTATTATTCATAGAATAAGTATAATACATCAGCTTTTTATATTTACCACTGGACTATTTTAGCCTGGTTCGTGATTGAGGGGTCAACGTTGTTGGCTTCGATTGCGGTACTCACGGTTCGAATCCCAGTACTGACATGGTATGTGATGTCTAAAACTCCGTCCCACCATTCGATCCTAAAAACGGGAGGTAGAGAGAGCGATTTTTTCACCATGTCCACACCATTAAGGTTCATATATTATGCTCCACATTGGGAGCGGACGTGGTTAATTTAAGAAAAAAAGGCATTATTATATATGGACGTATGGTCATTGCAGATGAAAATAATGCTACTGGCTACATTCAAATATTTTTCACATGGTTTTTAGAAGATAGGATAGTGTGGC